>CAUYQG010032710.1:0-71844 GCA_963574415.1 Tarsius wallacei
TTTAGCCGGGCTCGGTGGCTCAGCCTGTAATCCTGCGCCTTTGGGAGGCTGAGGTGAGTGGATTGCCTGAGCCCGCGGGTTCGAGACCCGCCTGGGCAAGTGAGACCTCATCTCTACAATAAATCAAAAAATTAGCCGGGCATGGTAGTGCGCCTGTAGTTCCAGCTACTTGGAAGGCTGAGGCGGAAGGATCACCGGAGCCCAGCAGGTCAAGGCTGCGGTGGCCGGGAGCGGCCACTGCACTCCAGTCTGGGCGACAGAGTGAGACTCCAACTCACAAAAAAAAAAAAAAAAGATAGACATTTAAGTGCACAAGGAGAGAGGCATAGATACCCATAGCCTGAAGACAAAAGAAATGTCTCTAGTTCTTGCTATAAAACAATAGTTCCAAAGTTGCCCTGCTTGCTGGGATCCTGCACTCAGCAGAGGATTAAGAATTTCTTGCTCCCAGGCCACATGGTGCCACTACCCTTGGGTCATAGTGCCTCATTCTTATATTTTTCTCTATTTCTGTTTTTTTCCTGATGTCTTGGGGAGCACATTTCCCTTACTCTTGGACGTTTCTTCCCCTTCAATATTTCTTGATAATTTCCACATCTTCCTAGCATTATAATTATTAATTTCCCCAAAAGTATTTTTATAATTTGCTTCAGTTTGAGTTTATCAGTTTATCTAAAAATGATTTTCTCCTTTTGGTCTTAGTTTTACTAAAGTCTGATTTGATGTTATACAAGATAGGTGTATATTTTTGGGTAATATGTGGACTCCAAAGAAACTAGAATATTGCCAGCATTAAATAAATTTTAAACCAATAAGTGTAAAACATTTGAAGTTAGAGAGTATCTCTTGAGTAGATTTATAAATTTTATATATGTATATGTATATGTGTGTGTGTGTGTGTGTGTGTGTGTGTGTGTGTGTAGGCATATATAGGTGTACATATGTATACTTGGGTTTATATGCATATATGATATATATGTATGTACATCTATCCATGTTTCAATAATCTATTTGAAGTATTTTTATGAAATAAAGCTTTTTGAGAATGGACCACATTGCTTCTTCTGGGCATTGTCTTCTCAAAGAGAAGGTGCCATTTGAGTTGAGTTTGTAGACAGACAAACATTTCCAGTGATATACATTATAGCTCAGCATGTGAACAATATGATCCATTTCATATATTTATGTCAAATTTTCATTTTATTCTTCAGTGAGAGGTTAACTAGGAAAGGTTAAGATCCTACAAATAGAAAAAGTGTCCAGATCCCAAGTTTTTCTCAAAGTGTGGTGCATAGACCTTACTCATCATTAAATTGCTGAATTCTAGGCTGTATCCTGACCAATCTCAGAGAGAAGGGGTCTAGGAAAAGTCATTTTTAATAAGTTCCCTAGGTATTTCTTATGCACACTCATGTTGGAGAAGCACTGTCTGGAGAGCTGAATTTTATTGATTTTTTGTACGGGGACTAATTCTGGAAGATATGTTCAAATTCAGAGGAAGGGCAATGTGGGAAACTATCACAGCTGTGAATTTTGTACATTGAAATTGCCCTGAACATGCTTACCTATTCGGTTTTCTTTTTTCCTTTTTTAAGATGCTAAACCGTTTTTATCTTTCTATGATCTTGTTCTCTTATAAGTTTCTCACTGCCCTTCTGCTTAACAAGAAATGTCCAGAATAATTAAGCTGCCTGCAGGAACAGATTTTTACTTATTTCAACAAAATAGTGTTGAAAAATATTAGTTCTCATTGAAAGGTTATTTTAGGTGAATCACAAAGGAAACATGAACCCAAGTATCCTCTATACACACACACACACACACACATACAGACATATTAATATATGTATATAGTATTCATATAACACTGCTGTCATGTATAATATTGTATAAATGGTTCTGGCCTAATTATGTGCAACTAAATCATTAGATACTATTTCTTAATATGTACCAGAAAAGGTGAGTTTTAATATTAAATAAATACAGATGCTTTCTTATTAAAAAACATATAAGAATGCTAACAGAAACAGATATTTGGGTGATTAGTCCCTTAAAAGAAAGAGTTACTTATCCAAATAATTCACCACTGGGTGTTCAACATTGCAGCTTCTCTTAGTATATTTAAAATGTACAAACATTTGATTCATGTGCAAATTTTTGAAACACATCTCTTGCCTAAAGCCAATTGCATATTTTTTCTTTTAATACAGTGGTTTCTATCTTTCTATACTAAAGTAAAAATTCCATAATATTCAGGACATGTCTGTTTATCTAAATGTGAAATAGTTTACAAAATCAGATGTGATTTCCATATACTTTTAAAAATATACTTTCATTTAAAAAATACTGGAGACTAAATGAAAAAGCATTTATATTGGTAAAGATATTTTTCTTCAAAGGCAATCTTGGCTGCCAATAGCTAAGTATTAGTATTAAATATATCATCTTTGATAAATATTATTATTCTGGACTCTCTCACAAAAAGTAGCTTGATGTGAAGGATTTTTATAGCTTAAAGGGAAGAATGAAAATGTAAGGAAGGAGAAATCAATAAAGCATGGGGCCTCTTATCCCATATTGATTCTTGTAATCCAGCAACCATTAAATACTTAAATAAGCTTCTTTTAAGATGGCATGTTTATATTTTGAAGATCAAAGACCTTAATTTTGCTCATGGGTTGCTCAAACACAATTCGTACACAAGAGAGAAGGCAAGCTTTCAGTGACCATGTTTGCTACTTCAGATGTTTTTGAACTAGGCACAGCAAAGGTGCCTGGTAGGTGGCTCATCCTCAGGTAGTGGCTTCTTGCCCTGCTGGTGAACATAAATACCTTTTAAACATTATTACACATTGTGAAAATAGAGTTAAAATGTCAAAGTTGATAAGTAAGGTAAATAACAAAAATATTTTAAGTCAATAATTTTAAAAATATAACCAAAATGTCATTCTTATCTTTCCACAAATATTTTTGGCACTTTTAACTGGATACAATTTTAGAAATGCTACTTTGTCCCAAATTTACCCACTCTCTCCCTAATGAGTATTATTAGAATAGATAATAAAGAATTGCTATGACATTTTAATTTTCTGTACTTTTTTTAATGCTACGAACTGACTTCATTTCTCTAAAAAAGGCTTATTTTTATCATCATTTGCTGGTAATCTATTTTAAATTTATAATAAATAGATATTTGATAGTAAATGGACAAGAACACTTCTATTAAATACATTTAGAACCTTCCTTTCCACAAAGTGTCGATTTTTTTCCTATTGCAATTACTCTAATGTCAATCTATTTTTTAAGTTTTTAATTAACTGTATTATAATAACAATTCTTAACATACCACACTCTGTTGTAAGAACTGCACATATATTACTGTTTTTAATCTTATAGATAATATCATGAAATTGGTGTAAATTATTTTTATTCCCAACTTACTGATGAATGCAATCGAGAAGCAGAGCTGTGAAATAACTGGCCAAAAGTCTAACAGCAGGTAGAGTGATAGAGGCTGAGTGCATCAAGAATTTTGATACTAGCTGAGCATGGTCATGCATGCCTGTACTCCCAGCTACTCAGGAAGAAGCTGGGGCAGGAGGATTGCTTGAGCCCAATTTGAGACTGTGGTGTCATTGTGCCTGTGAACAGCCACTGCACTCCAGTCTGGGTAACACAGCAAGAAGCTATTTCAAAAAAAGAAAAAAAATGTATTCTAGAACCTGTGTTCTTAATAGGCAATATGAAAGAATGGATATTTTAATTTAAAAAGGTTCTATGCACTTATTCTTTGGTAGAATGCAAATGCCATTGTTTTGATCATGTGATTCAGTCAGTCCTTTGTGTCATAACCCTGTCCTTTGTAATTAGTAGTCCCTACTGTTATCAGCTCACTTAATGCTGATTATATAAAGAGTCCACATTACATGTGAAAAGCGTTCCTTATACAAGCACTATCTTATTCGACCCTACAGCAATCTCCCGAGATGGATAGAAGCCACCGTCTCTTCACGTTTACAGCTGAAGAAATGAAGGCTGAGCGATATGAAGTGACTTGAACAATCTCATACAGTTTATCACCCAGTTAAAAGGCAGAGCTCAAACTAGAACCCAAGCCTTCTGTTAGTAACTTGGGCTCAGAATTTGGCAGCTGTCATTTTGAGATGAGCCATCTCATGCTGCTGAGGCTTCTGGGTACTGTGGGAGTGTCACAGTCTAAGGTGGATCGATGGTGTCCACACTCCTCCCCTTCCTGGGACTATGCAACGATTGAAAGTTCTCCTATTTGGGCCAGGCATAGTGGCTCAGCCTGTCATCCCAGCACTTTGGGAGGCCAAGGCAAGAGGATCGCCTGAGCCTGGGAATTCGAGACCGGCCTGGGCAACTTGGCGAGACCTCATCTCTACAATAAATCAAAAAACTAGCCGGGCGTGGTAGCGCGCGCCTGTAGTTCCAGCTACTTGGAAGGCTGAGGCGGAAGGATGGCCGGAGCCCAGCAGGTCGAGGCTGCTGTGGCTGTGAGCGTGCCACTGTACTCCAGCCTGGGCGACAAGAATGAGACGCCAACTAAAAAAAATAAAATAAAAATAAAGTTTTCCGTTTGAATAGATGATATGGCCTATCTCTTCCAGACTGCCCCATCCCCTGGAGCTAATCCAGTTCTTCTTTCTCGCATTTCTGCCAGGACAACCATGAGACTCGTTCTTTTATTCAGAGCACAGTACCCATCCATGTTTTTCCAGTCCTGTGTTGTAATAGCATTGCCTTTCTTTCCTCATACCATTGGAGACTGGCACAGCACGCCTTGCCCTTCATTTTCCACCCACATTTTTAACTGTTTCATTTATACTTTTCTTCATCATTTCAGTGCACCTCATGCCATGTAAGAAGTGAGCAACAGAGTTTACTCTGAGAGGTTAGATAGCATATATATATATATATATATATTTATCCTCCAATGATGCACTCTGGGATTTTAACTGATGTTCTACTGATCTCCTTGAAGAAATTTTGTGACATTTTTTAGAATAATCCTGATGGTGTGAATTCTAGATGTGTAACTGGGTCCACATTCTGGCTCCCCACTTACTAGATAGAAGATATTGGACAAATTTGTCATTTGTCTAAGCTCTGGATTCCTTCTCAACCAGCAGCAATTCAATGATAAATTATTATTACTGTATCATACTCTTTTTATAGATCAGGCACTATACTAGATATTTTACATTCAGGATCATGATTCTTTATGAGAAATTTATATGTGTGTATTATTCCACTTTACATTTCAATAAACTAGTAATAGAGAAAGTAAGCAAACCACCAAGGCTTTATAGCTTTTAGGTGGCTGAGTACGGTCAAGCTCATTCTAAAGTCTTTTTTATTTTAGCACATATCATGCAGAGCATGGTTGGGTGTGCACACATGTGCATGCATATGTGTGTGTGTGTGCGTGTGTTAAGGATTTGGCTTGAGGTAATAGAAGGGTAAAACAAATATTTAACTAAACTTTTCTATGCTAAGCATAGTGCAAGACACTTTTAATTATTATGGCAGTATTTTCAAAAGGTTGCATTGTCTCCCAAGACTCTATATTAGTAAAAAACATGTCAAAGGTTACACAAGTAGCACGCTAAAGGGCCCAATATCTGAAGCTAGAGTGTATATGTCTGTCTCTAAGCTCTTTATAACAAAGACAAAAATATCAATTACTATGAATACTATATATTCTGGGAAATACCTTTTAAAGCCACAAAGTTCTAGATTTGGAAATGTCTTTGAGAGTAATTCGAAGTGATATAAAAAATATAAATTGACCACTGTCGTTAGAAGGGATATTATCATCTAGCCCTGGGGTTGGGGGTGGAAGCCCCAAGCTATGCTGACCATTAACCCCCTAGCTTGCTAATCATGCTATGATAAGCATCCTTGGAAAGAGGCCCAAGCCAAAGCATTCCAGATGCTTAAGTGGAAGGACTCTGATGGTTCTGAGCGGTAGTTATTTACTAGCCTGCATGAGCATTTCACTATGTCATTGACCTATATGACTATACATTGGCCTTAGCTGTTCTTGTCCTTATTTCACATCCGGTTAATTATTTCATTTTTCCCAAGCTTAATTATTTATTCCGCACACCACTCAGTTTAATATTATGTGCTGCTGAGCAATTATCTGATTTAACTGACATTACTTATTTGGTTTGAACTCTAGGATTTTTTGTCCTTCCCAATCCATCGAATTGTTTTTTAAATTTTTCTGTTTTTTTACACGGACTTTAATAAATACTGCTTTTTATTTAAATATTAACCTCAGTCCTATTCAAATCAAATGTGGTTTAGGGTAGTGCTAAAGGCTTCCCAGTTGAAATGTCTAAAGGCTTCCCAGTTGAAATGTAATTATGGTAGATCTATGGGTGTTTGGTTTGTTTAAAACAGATCAGTACCACGTCAGATACTCACACACCTAATTTTTCCTTTTCTCTACTTATCTTTATTGCTATGTGACTTATTGCAAGGGATTTGAGATCTGGACCTAGCTCTGCTTTTAACTAATTATGAGTCCTGGGTGAAATCAGTTAAACACTCGTTTCCTCATCTGTGAAATAAGGAGGTTTGACCGTCACTCAGAAGGGTCACTTTTAAGCTCTAGCATCCTATGCTTCAGGGCATATAATCACTGGACTCCAAGTGTTTCTATAGTATCTATGTTAAACAACTATTGTATCCGGTGAGAGAGAGAGAGAGAGAGAGAGAAAGGGGCACAGATCTGTGTCCCTGACAGACTGCAGCCTATGTGGTAAAAGAACATCCGCCCATGTGGAGTAGTACACAGGTACAGAGAGAGTGAAACTGTGCTTTGAGTATCAGAGGGTTCAGCAATGAGGGGCTCGTGTGAGATCAGAAACTGTCAAGGAGTCATTTTGGAAATACACACCTTCCCTCAGAAAGTTTGTCCTTCGCTGGCTTACTTCCAGTGAGATCTACTTAGAAAACAGGATCTTTATACTTTCTACTTGAATCCATTTATCTCACTTAGGGAGATAAAATTTAGTAACAGTGAAGAACCAAAGTGCTTTTATAGTCAGGTCTTGCTGAGCCACCTCTAGAGCTACCTCTCTCTTTCATATCCTGAAGACAGCATTTTGGGTCAAAACATCCAGTAGCACTCCTGCTATTTCAGTTTGAAAAATATGTACACATTGTTTTAGAGGAGATTTTGTACTGTCTATACTAGGACGTTTCCTCCTCTAGGAGGTGAGCGGATTATAGTTAGAATCTTAAGAAATCAACTACATGTAATAAAACACATACATATATGATGTCTTTTTTTGTGCAACAGTGACAAGATTCACAATAGAAAAAGATATATTTTGGAAGGTAGTGGAACCTAGTGATAAAATCTAGAAATAGTAGGGAGGGTCTTGTGGGTTGGGTTGAGCATTTGGTCTCAGACAACAAGAATAAGGAAATAATAAACACTTTTAAACAGAGTCGTGAAACAATGAGTGTCATGTTTAAGGAAGACTAATCTGTACTGCAGTTTTAAAATGTATTTTAAATGACTAGTTTCCATTTGGAATATAAAGTATCTTATTTTTGCTCATGAATTTCTAAAACATCAAAACTAGTGTTAAGCCATATTTAGTTTTCATCTGTCCTGTTATAGCTATTTTAAAACTCACAGTACAAGATTCACTATATCCAAGAAAAAATTTAGGCTTTTAAGTTCCTGTTTCTTTAGAATGCTTGCAAGTTTAGCCTGAGAAGGAGGTGAGTATGTATACATGTAGCTGATGTTAATTTATGACCATTGCATCTTTCTCTCTTTGGGTTTACCACAATTATTATTACAACTTAAAAAACCTGTGGAATACAAACAGAGAGAGAGAGAGAGAGAGAGAGAGAGAGAGAGAGAGACAGAGACAGAGACAGAGAGAGAGAGAGTCTAGCATTTGAATTATGGTGGGAGCAACCCAGAGGGCGGTTTCCACATTAATACAGTGATGTGGTAATTGTGGCCACCAAGAAGACTAACAATAGAGCATTGAGGGCAACAGGAATGGCATTTCTCTTGGAAACTGGATGAAGTCTGACTGAGTTTGGAAATAAGAGAAGGGTTATACCACTGTAAGCAAAACCTACATTGGGTGGTAAAACTGGTCCTGAACGTAGAGATGGTGGCTGTTCCTGCTGAACTATTGTGCTGGTGAGACATCCAAGAAGATGTTGCTTGGAGAATGTGTGTGAATATAAGAATAGTTACAATCTGTTAATTATTGGTATGTGCCCTCTCAGGCAAAGTGGATTTAACTTTAAATAAATATTTAATAGATACTGTAAACATATGTAGGTATCTCAGAAGTACTAATACTTGGAGTTTGCTCTTTGGGGATGTTCCTTTTATTTGCAAACAAATGGAATCAGACCTTAGTGGCTCATTTTTCATCACCTAATTTCATTCTAATAAAGCTATTCTTGTCTGAGGAGAACATAACGCAAGCCTCTGTATGAAATATAACCTGCCGTATTCTTGAGAATGATTTTGAGTCTTTCAGATGCTTCTGTTTAAGATTCAGGTAGGGCCGAGTTTATCAGTGTGCTCTTAAACTCTGTAAAAGGCTTCCATTGTTTTTAGGACTAAGACAAAAATTGTCAGGCTGGAGGTGTCTTTGCTTCTTTCTGTCTACTCATCTTTTAGGCCCCACTGCACTGAAGGCCTCCTAGACTTAGCCAGGTCACCTGATATAGGATCTCATAGCACCAAGACATTTTTCTTGATGCTTATCACAATTTCTAAGTACAGGTTTGTGCATGTGCTTATTTGCTTAATGCCTCCTTTCTTGACTGAGTGCCGTGGTCTTGCCCATGTTGCTCGCCTTGTGTCCTCGGCACTGAACATAATGTGTTTTTATTTGTTCCACGGCTGAATACTGGAGCCATGCCAAGGAGGCCAGGCTATTGATGGGATCCCAATCCCACCCTCGTTGAGACTGCTCTGGACATCCAGTGACACTTGTGTCCTCATCAGACTCCTGCTCTAGGTGCAACTGTGAATAATGTATGGAAAATCAATGCAATGGAGAGTGTCTGCACAAAGTGCTAAGGGGTTCATAGAGCATGCAGCAGCATTCCTCCAGATGAGAAGGGAACATTGTTCTGAGATTCTTTATGCTGTAGAAATCTGCATGGAAAAAAAAATCAAATATAGAGTTTAAAAATCAGCTTTGCAAATTTGCTGATGCTCAGATTAATGGTTAGCCTATTTCATTTAGTTTTTTTATTTTTTTATCTATTTAAATTCTTTTTTATCCCAGATACCATCACTTTTATTCTAGATGGAATTGCTTTTTACTTCAAACTATTGTGGTCATGGTAATTTTATGAAGAAAAACTTATTTTTCTTATAAGTTCAAATGAACTCTTCTCAACATATTAGACTGGAGAAAAATTCCCAACTTTAACATAAAATTCTCCTTTGTCCCAAACTCATGTTTTAAGCTGTGGTCTGCCTCTGAAGAACTATCTGAGGGAATATGCTTTGTGTTCATGTAAGTGTTTTCTCTCAACACAAAGATAAACGTAGGCCATTTCTACAGTTTTCATACCCTTGGAACTTGGCCCCTTCCAAGGCATATGTACATACAGCCATTAGCCTAAACAAGCCACGCAGCTACATGATAGCCAGACATTGCTGTGAATGCCAGAGCACTACCACCAAGATTTGCACAGATAGAGAGTGTTTTGAAAACTATCGACTGTTCCAAAGTTTTCTTTCAATATCTTACCACAGTGGTTTGCATGATATTTTTATTCTAGCATAATAGGGATTTATGACATTACTCAAAAATGTTATTTTCCTTTAACTGAAACATTTTTCAGAAATAAAATTATTTTTAGGTGTGATTTCTTTATATCTTGTCATATAATTTATAGTTCAATAAGTGTGATAACTCTTTTTAAATAAATATAGTAAGAGCAAATTAGTGAATTTGATTCCAAATCAGTCACTTTTACTCATTTCTGTATTCTCAAAAGGTGTGTATTCATTCCAGTTGTATAAAATCAACTAAAATAAAATGCATAAAACGTAATAGCTTTGCAATGACACCAACTGTCACGATACCTAAATTTTTTAAAATTATGTTTTAAGAAATACAGATAGTTGTTTGTCAATTTGAAAAAAAAAATACAATAATATACCCCTGTTGTTACTTAAAATACATTGAATTCTAGCATTAGCCTCTACATGGAATATATATAGCTTTTTCACATCCTTGATTCAAGTTTTACAAACTAAATGTTGTCCCAAGAGAATACATCCCCGCAAATATTTAACTTGCTTCCAATGGCTCCAGAACAGCAAAGACAATATCCTTAAATTCTCTCATTCTGTAGAAATGGCCTTGAGGATGCTTTACAATCAGTTTACCTCAAAGGCTTCTGGGTCAAGAGGACAGGGAAAGAGGAGGGCAAGGTCACTAGTCAGAGCTTTCCCTCCATCCTGGTGGGGCCACTGGAGCCAGAAGCTCTAAATATTACTACAGATTTCAGAGGACACATTTATTCCCAGGAGGACACATTTCTCACGGCCAGTTTTTCTAAGTTAGGAGCTAATAATATCCCCAACATACTTGCCTTTTGCAGGTATGTGTGACACAAGTACAGATAATTTCTGCTGAACTGAACCCGTAATGAGGAATTTCTAATCAGTTCTAATGTATTTGAAACCTAAAGTATATTAGCTCTTCATCAAACAGAATGATAAAAAACAGCATTAATATGGGTGGATAGTAATTATTTCAGAGCTCATAATTATTCTCCAGTTAACTACAGAGAAATGCTGATATTTTTACTCCTTTTTAAAAAAAATAAAAGGCTCTGTGGTCAGATTCTGAAATGTAAGAATGCATCACACATCCTTTGTTAAGACCTACACTTTGAGTTATGCTTGTGTTAATCACAAAGGAACTGGTTTGGAATTAAGTAAGGTCAAAGTTCATTGTTAGGAGCTCCCTTTACCTTGTTTAGTCCTGTTGTTTCACCACTGAATCTATTTATGACCCATAGAAGTTATAAAATATAGTAATTACTCTCACACCCTTTCACAATGACAGGAGGTCTACTTTCCTATTAACTCTAATGAGAGTTATGTGTGTGTTCCTCAGGGAGGACAAGACCCAATGGAGTTTCAAGGTAGAATAAATCACTTCTACACTCCATGTTAGTAGTCTCGACTGCTTTCTACTTTGGTGCTCTAAGATACCCGTTTTAAACTGCTGTCATTGAAAATGCAGTATTTGTTGTTTAAAAGAAGCATAAGCTGTGGTTGGAATGTTGCTCATAATTGTTATTTCTGTTTGAAAAATGAATGCCCTACCCTTGGGGGAAATGCTGTTGCTCAACTTACAGGAATGCAGGATTTCTGAAATGGGATTGTCTATTTTTCATAAAAACGAATGCCAATTACCTTTTACAATATTTTCTTCTTATCTAAAGTGTTTTCATGTTAGTGAGTACATTAATTGTAACAGTTTGGAGAAAAGGAAAAATGAGCGGGAGTTGCTGATGAGCTAGCAAAGGGGGAGCTCGAGGCTGTGGGCTGTTCTGTTTCCAGCGTGGGAATCCACGGTTCTTGAGACCGAGTAGGGATGTTTCCCTAATCCACCTTGCGTATGTTTATCTCCCTTAGGATTCGTTAGAGGAACTAGTGTTGGGTTCCTCAATTTGCATCCCTTCATCCTCTCAGATGTTTGTTCTCAGTTCCTTTAGGCATAGAGACAAAGGAACCAACTCTGTTTTCTTTCTTCAGTTTTGCCAAAAACTATTACGAACCCTCTTTTTCCCAGGGAACCCTCCCAAATCAGATGTATAAAAAATTCCTGATGTTAAGAAAACCCGGTTATGCTGGAATCACTAAAATGTTGTCCCAAGAGAATACACCCCAGAAAATATTTAACCTGCTTCCAACGACTCCAGAACAGCAAAGGCAATATCCAACACTCGTTCCTCTAACGAAGCCTAAGTGAGATAAACATATGCAGGGTGGATTACCAAAACAGATCCCTACTCGGTCTCTGATGTGCTATGTACTTTGGGGACAATTTAATATCATCTTATTACAAGGTTATATTTAGTATGAATAAATAAAACTTGTCGGGAGAATTTGATTTAATTCTCCTCCAGGACAATGATATCCCCACGTATTTATGATGTTAAGACAATATTTATATGTTTCTAACTCTTCATTATTACAGTAAAAGATGTTCTATACAATACATGCATGCAATCAGTGTCCACATCAGTTAAGAGGCACTCAGCCTCCTGAATAAGAAAGGTGATAATAACAAATGCAGCAAAAGGTTGAGTCAATGACCCTCCCATCCATGGAAAACTCTGTGTATATACAGTATCATTTCTGTGATTTCTCTACTTATGCCATCACATAGCAACTGAAAACTATGCCCCACATGCAAAGAAGTAGGAGATGTTTTAATAAAAATTCTCTTACTGTTGCATCTCATGTAGGCCCAAGAGCTAGCAATTCTGTATGCATGTAAAGTATCTAAAACCACTGATTCAGTGGCTATAGAGCCCGAATGATTTCCTGTAGAAATCATGTAAATTGCCTTGGGTACCCTGGGAAGGAAAAGAAACACTTCCATCTGAATTGTTCAAAAGGAATATCTTATAGCACTCCAAATAAAAAGAAGAGAATGATTTAATTGTGATTGGTTTTACATGTGCCTCCAAATACTAGCAATTTAGCAAAAAAAAAATTTTAATGGTTTCTTAATATAGCCAAGAATTAAGCAAATAAAGTAATTTAACTAAAGTTGGAAAGTACATAGTGGTTTTTGGCAGCAATAAATAAAACTGCACTTAATTTGTATTGCAACCAGTAAATAAAGCCATAACTTCTGTATAGCATCCTGGAAAATAGAAATATTTTAAAAATATTTGTTTTTATTGCAGTCTTTAGGTAATTACAGAAAAATAAAGAGCCTGACAATGTAATTATAATTGTTGAACTCTAATGTTTTAAATTATGTTTTAAAACTGGAAATATCTCAAATATAGTATTCTCAAATATAGCAGTTTAAATTTTTATTTTAAAAAATTCATATTTTTTAGAAATGTAGTGGCATTGTTTTCGCATGGACATCAAGTAATTCTAGGGGTACTTTTGCATTTAAACATATTAAATATAGATTTCTATGAACTTGCCACTGAATGCCAGTTAAGTTATTGCTTTATCTAGGTTTTCTTTTAGTGAAATAATTGCTTGCAAGTGTGACTATGGAAGAATTGTATTGTGAAGGGTTCCCCTGTGTGTATCTGGAATGACCTTGAAACTATGACCTTGCATTTGAGGTAGTCAATGGGTCGCTTCAATTACATCATTAATTTCTGCTTTTCCAATCTTTTGATCTTTGCCAGTTATTACTATTTTTAACGGCTGTCTTTCCGCACCGATAAAACATAACTGTGTTATATCTCATTTTTTCCTTCTGTTTTCTGGGATAGTGTTATTCATTCTTTGAGAGATATGATAGTAGGTTTAGTTTTGTATTACAAATATAATTCAAAGTAATCTCTGAGAAGACTTAGAGTCTTTCTCAAAATGTTTAACAATCCTTCCCTATGAAGTGTGCTTAGAGTTAATGCCTGTTTCTTTACTATTTATGTTATTGAAAACAACACATGGCTTTCAGTTCCTTTTATTCCTTCTTTTCTATGACTGTTACTTTATGCATGATAACATTTTCTTGCTTATTGCTATGTGGTTGGCTGTCTCCTAACTTGAGTGCCCTGTGTTTGTAGTGATTGCTTTTTGCATGAGGATTATGAAATGCCGGACAAATTAAATGGTTGTGGAAACAAAAAAGATTGTGGGGCTTCACTTGCTTTTTGTGTGTTGAGTATGTCAGTTATGTGACACTTAAAATTACTTTCATGTGGCCTCTGACTTTCCCTCTGGTATAATCCTTTATTCTAGCAAATTAGCATTGTTAAGTATAATAAAGCAAGTATTAAACATTCATAGTGTTTTAATACAATTATTCTCCTAAGATATGATCCTATTATAAATAACTATACTGGGCGTGAAACTGCACTAAGGCATAATTCTATCATATTACTAAATTGATTATGAAATATAAGTCCTGACTCGGTAACAGCAAACACTGACTGCTATCAATGACACCTTTGCTCTGCCGAATGATGGCATTATCTGGTGACACACTTGTGCAGGCTGCCAATGTCTTAAATTCACAGCTAATATTTACATGGAGCGATGACAAGTAATTTTAAAAAGTCACAGTTTTGAAAAATGTACAAATTAAAAATGCATAAAAACCAACTGCTAATGTGCTTATTTTTTTAAAAAGGAAGAAAAAAGAAAAAGAACAACCTAATGTTCATATCTCGATTTTCTCTACTACTATATTATCCCAAATTTAAAAATGAATTGACCTACTTTTTTTACTGTTGTCTCCAATTTAAATGAGAAAAGACTGAATAAATTAAGTACTTTCAGCTAATAAAACTGTTTACTTTTTTGTATGCAATGGATATTTTAAAAAAATCATTTTCTTTGTTTATGACTTGCGTTTTAAACCATAATGTGCTTTTTATGCTGGATATATTTACAAACCAAATCTTCTATGAGATATTTTGGGGAAAGGGACTTTTTTTTTCTTAAACCAAATAATCAGCTATGACATAACCACTTCCCCGTCCTTTTTGAAAATATCCTCGAGAATTTTAGTATTTATATTTATTTTTTTCCCCTCAGTCTTGTTTATTCTTGAATTGTCTTTTTTTTCCCTCCATTTCTCCGTTCTCAATCCTAGGTCCCCTTACAAAGAAACAGACTGATGATTTAGGTGATAATGACGGTGCTGAAGATGAAGGTATTTTTTTTCCACCAAATCTATTTGCATGACAAGGACCTCAATCACTTTTTCCACCCCTTTCTATTTTTTTACTTCTTGTCTTTTTTTGAAGAGTTTTTTTTTTAATTCCCGTTTTTGATGTGTTTTGTCTTCTTGCTTGTTGTTACATATAAATATACATTTTTAATTTTTTAAAAAGATAAATGTTAAGTTTTACATTTTGATGCCAACCATTAAAACGTTTTAAAAAGAGGGGCATTTTTTTGTTTTCTTGAACTGACTTTTGATATGTTTCATCCCACGTTTTGACTGAAATTTGTCCACATTCTTTGAACTAACAATCTCTCCCTTATAGTCTCTGTGCCCATTCTGCATGTTTTCTAATTTATGTAAATACTGTACCCAATATCAAAATATGTTTCATTTTTACTTTTAATATTTGTTTAAAAAGAACCCCACATTCAGTAAAATGAGGAACAAGCTAAAAGCTGATATAAAGTGTTTCTTGAGCAATGTATTTTAAATGAAAAAATACTGTTTTCTGTTGATTTTCTCAAATGTCACATGGTTAAAATTAAATTGTACAGTTAAGAAAAGGCATTACAACTATTCAGATAACTGTAAACATTGTACAGTCACTTAAGTACCTGGGTTCATAATAGTATTTTTGGTAGAGTTTATAGGTATTTTTTAAAAATAAGATTAAATGAATATCCTTTCATTTCTAAGGGATAAATTCTAGATTGGCAAAAAAAGTACTCTGATTTTCAACATATTGCTAATTATAAGCAATAAAATATTTTCTGCTTCACTAGTAACAAAATTATTTTCTACTTTCAACTTTCTTATGACATATAATACTGATTTACTCCATAGGCTGGCATGATGGCTCACATCTGTAATCACAGCACTTTGGGAGGCCACAGCGGGAGGATCCCTTGGACACAGAAGTTCAAGACCAGCCTGGGCAATATAATCAGACCTCATCTCTACAAAAAAAAAACAAAAAATTATCTGGGCCTGGTAGTGCACACTTGTACTCCTTGCTACTTGGGTGACTGAGGCAGAAGAATCACCTGACTTCAGGACATCCAGGCTGTAGTGAGCTGTAGTCATGCCACTGCACTCCAGACTGGGTGACAGAGTGAGATCCTGACTCAAACAATAATAACAATAATAACAATAATACTAATTTACTCTGTAAACCTAAGTATTCACTAGAGTGACTTGACATTTCTCATTAATCTATACCTTTACTTGGTGTTAAATTGAGTGTCTAAAGAGGCCCATTGATTTTTTTCAGGTTATTTTCATTCTATTCAGGGTCAGGACCTATGTTTTTATTCTTTTTTTCTTTTTTTTTTAGTGTGAGGCTATTAAAAACTCTAATAGGGGTAACTAATGCAACCATAGCTTTAAAAATAATTGCCAGAACCTAGAAATTAAATCTCATAAGATATTAAAAGTATGATAAGAAAGCGTTTCCAAAATGAAATAAACCATAACCAGGCCTGCAGAAATCTTTGTTCTATGAGTTACAAGGAAACTATAAATGAATGACTCTTTTCTAAATAATTTGCATTGTTTTCATTGACATATTTTAAAAACTCCTCCACAATAGAAAATTAAATTACAGACGTAAAGTATTGAAAGCTTAAAAATTATATTTTGCGTTAATATTTTAATAACATTTAAGAATTATGCTGATTAAATGAAATTTATGACATATGATTAAATATTCATTTATCATGGACCTCAGCAGTGGATTAAAGATTAAACACAAAGCAGTCATTAATATTTGAAATAAATTATTATAGCTGCCCAAGAGTTATGATTTTGAATGCTAAATAGCTAAAAACAAACTAATAATATCAAAATGCAATTTTTTTTTGACACTGTTGGAAATCTGATGCATTCAAACACTGAGAACACTTATTGACTTTGTAGGACATGAATTACTGTTCCCAAAGCTCTAAAGAAGATTGCTTCCACCTTCAGACTTTGGGATTTGTTGAACCCTTTGAAAATCCTTAACTCCTAGACATTTGTGATCTAAATATAACTTAAAACACACAGAACTTCTTAGTGTGTATCTTTGTAAATGCCAAATTTTCCCAATGCAGTGACAAGACTCATATACATTATTTTCCTATTTTAAAAATATTTTGATTGTTGATTTAATGTGACTTTTTTTATTTTGGTAAAACGGTACCAAGTAAAACATTTATCTATTTAGAATAGATGCCTCTAAGTGACCACAGTTTCGCCATGTAAACTTAAGTCTATTTTATAGAGCTATTTTGAAACACATTTAACATTTTTAAATACCCATTTAAAACATCCTAAACCCATACGTAACTGGCAGGTAGTATTCAGGTTATGCACTAAGCCATTCAGTCACAAGAGTTATCTGATCAATAAATATTTTTAAATACTCCACAGTATAAACTGTCAAAACAATCAGTTCCAATTCTGTCTATTCCTCTGTGTTGTTTTGGGTAATTTTTCTGAAGACAAGAAAGATACATTCAAATATTATACAGGGGAAATTTTTAAAAAAAACTTTTTTTTCAAAATTTTTTTTTTTAATCAGAGTTTATTAGCAAGAAGAGAAGAAAAAAGGAAGATGCATGACAGAAAGACCTGCCATGGCAAGTTTCTCAAAAAGAAAAAAACACCATAAGTTTTTTTTTTTTAAAGCATTTTTTCCCTCCCTTGGGGAGGTGAATCTTCTCTCTCTCATTTACTCTTTAAATAAAATCTATTTTCCAATCTAAAAATAAATAAGTAAAAGCATTTTTAATTCACTTTCTTTTACAATTATTTTGTAGATATGGTATGAATGAGGACTGTGCTCAATTTTTATATTTAACTTTTTTCAGTGTTGACTCTATCACTAGACATAAAGCAACAAATATAAACTACTTGACAGCCGGGCTCGGTGGCTCAGCCTGTAATCCCACGCCTTGGGAGGCTGAGGTGAGTGGATTGCCTGAGCCCGCGGGTTTGAGACCTCATCTCTACAATAAATCAAAAAAATTAGCCGGGTGTGGTAGCGTGCCTGTAGTTCCAGCTACTCGGAAAGCTGAGGCGGAAAGATGGCCGGAGCCCAGCAGGTGGAGGCTGCGGTGGCCGGGAGCGGCCACTGCACTCCAGTCTGGGCGACAGAGTGAGACTCCAACTCAAAAAATAAATAAATAAATAAATTAAAAATTAAACTACTTGACAAACTACTCCATTTACTTCAGTCAGAAGTCAGGTTATTAGATCATTTATATGAAATTCTCCGTTATCTTCCAATTTCCCTAAACTTTACCTGATTTCCAGGTTTCTGTCTCAGCCACTGCATTCTGAGGCTACCTGCCAACTTGACCGGGGCTTGCCTCCCATTCACCTAACCTAATGGAACACTTCTGGGTGGAGTGCTAGTCTTCGCTTCTAATTCTTATTTGTGTCCCTGCTATCACTTTTTTGCCATATTTAGATCAAACACAATTGTATCATTTATTTGTGTTTTGTAATAACCAAAATAATTGTATATTTTATAGGCTATTTCCACAGTTTAAAAAAACGAGAGTAATCTGAAATGATAAAAATGGTTCAAAGCAATGTCCCAGATATCTACCAATTTACTTAAGAAACTTAAGAAGTAAGCCTGTAATCCCGCGCCCTGGGAGGCTGAGGTGAGTGGATTGCCTGAGCCCGCGGGTTCGAGACCCCCTGGGCAACTTGGCGAGACCTCATCTCTACAATAGTCAAAAATTAGCCGGGCGTGGTAGCGCGCGCCTGTAGTTCCGGCTACTTGGAAGGCTGAGGCGGAAGGATCACCGGAGCCCTGCGGGTCGAGGCTGCGGTGGCCGGGAGCGACACTGCGGTGGCGGGGAGTGAGACTCCAACTCAAAAAAAAAAAAAAAAAAAATTTAAATTCTGCTAAAAATACCTTAACATAACATTTCAATATTTAAATGCAATTCTATACTACTTACAGTTTTGTAAAAAATATTTTGTATATTTTAAACTAAAAATGTATCTTTAATTCTGTCAAGTACAGTTTAACAAGCACAAATTTAACTAATACTTTCGTATTCTTTTGGTGGTTCTGAATAATAACTTGAGGTTCATAAAAATGACCAGTAGGCACAAAAGTGTGTCTTGGAATGTATTTTCATATATAAGAGAAACATTTAATTGAGTAAATGCTTTACAATTTAAAAACTGTTAAATTCTCCAAATTAAAATATGGACAATTAAACACTGCAATGAGTCCTTTAAGAAGAAAGAAACCAGTAAACATATTTAAGGATCATATAACTAATAATTATTCAAGAAACCCATGAAAGGGAATTGTAATTCCAAACCTTGGTTGTCAGTCAAAAATAAATCCCATTAACTGCTCTAAAGCTGTTGACACTTGCTACATTGGCTTCAACTTTGTGTTTATCAGAAAGATAGTTACTAAAATTTAAAGTCAAGGTGTTTACTCAGATCCCAAGTTTTTGTTTGTTTGTTTTAACTTGAATAACTTAATTAAAATGCTTTCTTAAAAGTTTGGGAAAAAAACAATCAGTGTAGTATTTTCCTCTACTCTTTTTAGAGCCCTATGTGCTTAGCAAAGCTTAAGAATATTGCAAAACCAAAAAATATAAACATACTTGACAAAAATCTGTAATTTTACTGAAACCAAGCTAGTGTTTAAAGATGTTTGAGAGGGTTCTTATCATTTTAGTAAAGTTGGTAGCAACTGTTTAGGCAAAGTAAAAAATCTTAGGTGGAAATCCACAGCTTATACATTCCACCATATCTATAGGTGGTTTAGTAAAAGACAAGGTTGAGAGTGATGACTTGACTCTAAGAAATCTGTTATAAATTACTAAAGTGCATTTGATATGTTTGCCCTGAAGATAAATGCCTCTCCCAATATAATAATAATAGTTATTATTATTATGGCATTAGTAGATAACATTTAACAGTAGGCTACTGATACATTAGTATTATATATAAAGATTCTGGGTTTTTTAAAAAAACAAAGTAGTTATAATTTAGACTGTTTATATTTACTATCAACATAAGAAAGACCTGTAAACTTTACATAAAAGTGAAGCCTAAAGTTGAAATCTGTGATAAAACACTTAAAAAGAAAACCTGAGATGGACTACTCTGATACTACATTATCAAAACATTACAATATTTGTGTAATAGAAAATCTCTAAAGTTTCTGCAGTTTCTCAAACTTTACTAGAAATATTAAGAATTGTTATGTTCAAGATTTTATCTAATTTAGTAAGTAATATTTTTGTAGCATACATCTCAAGCTTACTTCAAGTGAAAATAAATATTCTTTAGAGCACATTATAATTTTATAGAACTTTCTAGAAAACAACTGGTCAATATTTAAGTTCTTAGGCAAGACCGAACTCTTTGAGTAGTTTGAGAAGACAAATTAGAAATTAGGATCGGCCCAGACCATCAGTAATTCTTTCAAGTCTAATTTTCAAAGAAAATATTGTTTTTCTGAGAAAAATAGAGATACCACTCAAAATAGCTCCTAGACACTGTCATATTTCCAGTGTTTCCTGACAATGTCCACTTCATCGTGTTATTAGGTATAAAGCGTGGCAGGTCTTCTCAATGTGTGCCTGTATTGTTTTCCAGGTGAACAGAATGGTTCTACCAAGATTTCATTACTGTTCACAGTTGGCGCTTTGTAATTCTATGTAATTTTAATTAAAGAAGAATTCTGAAACAGGCTCCCTCTGTGCTACCTCCAAGCATACAATTAGCAGAGTACAGTGTCTGCTGTGAACAGTCAGTTAATGATTTCAGTTTAATAATTTATTATTGCTTCTTCAGTGCCAGCCATACTAGAAAAATAAGAAGCTGAAACTGTATGTAGCAGACAGGCATTTAAGGTGCATAGTTTAATTATTTCAAAAGGATTGCTTTCTCTTTGTAAGTCTAACGTCTCCACAAGCCCTCAAATCTTTACAAATGAGTGAATACTATTTCCTCCCCCAAGGAGAAAATAAATGCAGGTTTCCCTTTTAAATGTAGCTGTGTTTAGTAAATGGTTTCTATGTCAAAGCAGTCTCTTCTCACTACTTAAAAACAAGACATTCTTCTCAATTTGTGGGGGCTGGCAGGAGTGGAAGAAGTTTATACACGCGTATTAAGTCAAATTTAAAACAGTATTTTAAAAAGTCTCTAAGTTCTGCCACAAACCATTTTCCTAACTTAAAAATCTGGACAAGCAAAATGAACTGCAATTTCTAGTCCTAAAATGATTTTTCATTTAAAGAAATCACTTTATTATTACAGCAGAAAATCAAGAAATTTACATGCCATTTTTTTTTACCAGAAACATAAAACAATCTCTAAATAATCAACAATTTTTTCAATGAGTTTACATCATTTGAGTCTATTCTGAAAGTTGGCACCTCAATTGTAAAGATGTAAAGAGTTAAGTTTGATTTTTTAAAAAGATCCAAAGCAAAGGAAATAACCAAACTATTAAATGACTCTTAAATATTGGCATTAAAAAAGATAATTCACTTGCCATAGTTGTGTTTTAATTGTGGGTATAAGAGATCATGGGCTGTTATATAACAATAATGTTTTGTTTATGTATATTCATAATCATATATACACATACCTCTATTTTAAGCTATATAATATATAGTTAAAACCATGTGTGCTGGTATAGTTTAATTTTTTTCCATGGAAATCAGTGCACTTTAATACTTCTTAAAATTATCTCATGTTTCTCTTATAAATTATTTTTATATCCTTGTTGAAAAGTATGTAAGTATCTTAGAAAAGCAAATATATCTGACTAAAATTCACAACTATAAAAATTACCTTAACATCACCCTAAATGTTGGCACTTAAACTTGAATTTAGCACTGTCCTGTCTCACATCTACATGATAAAAACATAAAGTCAAAGTGGGGATAAGGAGAGCCTATTAGCTACCCGAAGAGGTGAAAAAATCGAATTTTGTTTGTTCTTTTCTTCCAAAGGGCAAGGATAGGTGGAATGAGTGGATGCCCTTGAATTTCTAAAAACATATAATGCAAATTGCATTCCCCCAAATGCATCAAGAGGAGCACAGACGCACATGACTTTGCTTCCTAAACATTTATCAGCGTTACTTAAGTAGTGAAATGAAGTTTCTTACAATGTATCCCACATTATCGCAGTTATGTTCACAAGCTAGAGCATAAGTGGCTTGATGTAATCATAGTGCATTTAAAACAAAGTTTTACAGTAAATAAGAAATTTTAAAAAGTAGATTGTTTTACCCACAATAGCAATAATACCATTGTCCTTAGTTTAAATTTCATGTAAGGTCTATAACTAATTTTCAAAAGTAGTCATAAGAGTCATTGTCTATTTTTTTTACTGCCACATCAAAATACTCTAAAATTCACACATAATTTCAATTTGTCTAAGTTTTATAATTCAGCTTGTAATTTGTAAACAAAATTTCAGATAGAAAACAATAAATGCTAATTGCTCTTTCCCACAATAGCTCTTAATATGCATTGCTTAAGAAACACTTTAACAAAAACAGCAATTTAAAGAACTATTTTAAAATTATGCCCTCTTTTCCCTAAAATGGAAAATGTATTCTCTGATTCATTGTTTATATTTTTTGAGGATAAGAACAATTGCCAATCATTTGTTTTCCAGATATTCGGGACAGTGGGGGTCCCAAACCAGTGATGGTGTATATCCATGGTGGCTCATATATGGAAGGTACTGGAAATTTATATGATGGGAGTGTCTTGGCAAGCTATGGCAATGTGATCGTCATCACAGTCAACTATCGACTTGGGGTACTTGGTAAGAAGTCTGTTTTTTTGTTTTTCACCACTGATCCATAAAGTGTGTGATAGTTTTGTTTTGACTTATTTTGTTCTGCTTTGCTTTGTTTCACTCATTTCTCTATGCTCGTTGACTTTTTCTGAACCAGATTTTTTTCAATAAATTCTATAGATGTTCATAAATTACTTGACAAAGTTCAGCGAGTATCGGTTTTAAGATGTGAAACTAAAGGGTCATGAAATTATTGACATTATCATGGACTGTTGTTCCTGGTTTGGCTTTATAAAACTGTGAAAGGCAACAATGGCAGGCCCTTACTAAAGAAGAGTTAGTCCCTGGACAAATTTTTCCTTCTACTTTTCTTTTTTACAACGCTATAAAATTGCCTGAGGTTTGCCATGAGCTTAGAAACAAGTTTCTATTCTCTTCTAGAAAATGTGTATGGACTGGCTTTGAGAAACTATTGTTTGCCATTGTGTTAGAAGTATTTTGGTTTGTTTATTTATTTGGTTCATTCCATAATAGTTAAGGATATTTTCTCTGAATGTATTGTGATTGAATTATTTAATTTGAAAAAACATGCAATGCTTTTATGAAATGACAAATAATATATACTCTTCCCAAAATAATTATAAAATAAAGTCAAGGTGGAGAGCCTTGGTTTTTAAGAAAATTATAGAGAAATATTATTTGGAAATAAATTATCAGCGCTCTAAGATAGGTATGTTATCTTATAACAATTTTTTAAAAGATAAACTTGCTATTCTAGTATAAATTTGTTACAGTATTATCACAATTTGGTGAGTAAGATAACTGTATCACTTAATAAAACAACTGTATCTGTGGAATATTTAGTTAACAGAATTTGCTAGGAGAGCACCATTCATTCACAAAAGATTTCATTTTTTAAACTAAATTGTTCTCAAAGTTTTATTTTATAGATGTGGAAAGGCATAAGTTATCATTTTGATTTGACAAAAGAGGAGCTTCACACTTTCATTGTTTTACTCTAAAACATTTTGAAAAAATATTTGAATTATGTCCCTTTTTATAATAATTATTTATTTCATGTATTTTATCCATGCTGATAATCATGTTTTTTTTTTCCTTCAATGTTAGTTATTATTCCAAGTCCTGTGTAATCATAATTCTGTTTATGCTTATCACAAAATATTTTAAAATTTTAGAAAAATTTTTGTTAGTTAAGTTGATATGTCTGGGAGAAAGAGACATTTTACTGATCTGAAGGTTAAATCTAGATTATTTTCTAGTTTGCTGATTTGAAATTTGAAGTATAATGGATGCTATAATAGACATACTGCAGCAGTGTAGTTTTAAAATATTTCTGTAGCATTGATCACTTACACATTAGCTCCCCACAGTGTCTAATCTTTCATTGCTTCAGATCTCCCTGTGTTTTCTATGGGCAGATATATGTTTTTATTTCACCCGTGAAAACTCTGTCTATTGGACGATACACATAGAATTGTTTGCAATAATTCTTAAATATTAAAATCTTAGAATTCTTAAGTCTTGTTATCATTTGTTTCTTATGGAATGTTTTAATGTGAGAGAGGGTCTTCAATTTTTAATACACTTAATTTTAATTACAGTATTGTTTATACCAGTTGTTTTTATCGATCATTATTCTCATACTTGTCTAATTTCCAAGGTTGAAAATCCTGAGCAGTGATCAGTTTGCAAATTGAAAATTTTAAATGATATGCTAAAGTATGGTAACAGTGTGTATAAAGACTTGAACATCCAGTTAGTCATATGTATTTATTTTATTAAAGAAAACATTCGGCCACACATAATGTTGCCTCTTTCTGTTGCTGGTTATACTTACATAAAGCAATATTCTGTAAAATGAATTTTGCTGTTACATTAATATAAGCTTCACCCACTTGTTTTGTTTTGTTTTTATATATTTAAAACTGTAAGGACATGACTTTACCCCAATTGTAGTTCAGCATGCCCATATCTCGCCTTTAAATGCCACATTGTGAAGGATTTGATTGCAGGGCAATAGATTAACCAGCTACAATGTGAAGAACCCAATCAATTGCTTGGTCTGTATAAATGGGAGATGGTGTTGGTGTGGATGAAGGACGCTTTTCCCAGTGTTAAATATTTGTTCTGGCTCTACTGCAATCTAGGACTTAACCTTCAGTTTCCTTTTAATTCCTCCTGAACACAACTACACTAATAATCAATACAAGACTGTCCTTTGCAGACCTCCTCTCAACATGACAAAGTACAAACATCTGTTGGTGAAATATTTTTTAGTTCTTTATTAGGACATTGGTTCCAGGACAGGTGTATTGTGGTGACTTTTTCCCTAAAATATGTGTTGGGTCTTGGGAAAATGTATTTAAATGATTTAATTCACGTAAAAGAAATTATCAGAACATTTGTTTCAGCACATTTTTGCAAGTGTTATGCATCACAGCCAGATCAACAGTTCATCTGACAGAACTACAACAATAAAGACTGTAGAGTTTTGGTTGTTGTTATGAATAATATATCTAACAGTAACAAGGTAAGCCAAACTTTCTTGGGTGTAAGATCTAAGGTGTCTACTGTGTACTTGAGTGAGTGAAATTAAGCAGGAAATAAAATTTGATTGCACACCAGAGGAAATCCTGAGCTGTGTTTTGATTGGGGTATTTTGGTGTAAAAGAAATGAATTTGGGAGTCCAAAGTACAAATAGACTAATTACAAGATTACCAATCTGAAAAAAAAAATCAGGATGTCTGGAACAGGTAATGTAATTTGTGTTAATTTGGATTTGCCATGCAGGGATCTTACAAGTTTTGTTTTTTGGTCTTTGTTTTTGTTCTTTGGTTTTTAGCAATGATTAGGAATGTGATAATGTTTCAGCTGTGAAATGCATATAGCTATCTAGCAACCAGAGTTCCAGTTTAAAGTGTTTCATTTAAAAAAAAAAAAAGATATATATGTGTGTGTGTGTGTGTGTGTGTGTGTGTGTTCATTACAAAGGAGGAATCGTGTAGCAGAAAACATACCTCGACCATTGCCAGCAGGTCAGAGTTTGTTCCTTTATCAGAACACTTTTGTGGTTTCTTTGGAGTGGTCGACATAGACTATCACTACAATTGTATTGTATATGATTTCCCCCCTGGAAATGCTATTGGTGATGATAAGAAAAACTGCTAATAAGGTTGAACAAAATGGCAGAGAACACGGGACTCTGCCTGCTAGCCTCACTTTCCCAGTTTCATCTTAGAGCTTCTGGTACCTCTTCTCACTTAGTCTCACACTGAACAGCTAACCTCACTTTCACTTTTGACCATATACATTCCTTGTCCTTAAACCCTTTTGAAGTAATCTTTCCATATTTGCTTTCTTCAGTGTCTATTATTTAATACATTGTTACATAATCTTTAAAATATATTTAAAATTATTGTCAGTAGAGTGTTTTTTTATTTTAGTGTATATTTACTAAAAAGGATCATCTTGAAAGTGCAGAGAGAAATGCTTTGTGTTTTTAAAAGAGGAACATAATCAATATTAAATGTTCTGATGGTAACTAGTGTAAACATGTGTTCTCAAGAACAAGAATTGGAGGAGATTTCAAAATGCATCATTCACTGTTATGATGAGATAGTGTGCACTAAACATTTTTGAAAATAGAAATTATTCAAATGATGTGTTTACAAATCTCAAAAAATACATTAAGTAATTTATTATTAAAATGTGCTTCAATCACCTCTTTAAATTTAGAATAAATTTATAAGTTGTTTTTAAAGTAGAAGGAAAATTTTAATACCACTGTGAGAATCTAACTTGGGCAAACATGAGATTTTTATCTGATAGAAGTTTAATATGCTAGCTAATATGAACATCTTGAAGACAATTATACAATTCATAATGCAATTTATTTTTAGAAAAAAATTGTGTTTTGAATATTTCAGAAGTATTGATATTGATCTGGAAATTTGGCAAATTAATGGGAAATGATCTAATTAAATATTTTACTTAGTAATCTAATGTCTATATCACCCATCTATGGAAAAATAATTGAAGGTACTAGCCCATCTACTTGTATTCAAAGAACTACATTAAGTTTACCTTATAATTTCATGTGGGGGTAAATCATTAAAACAAGTTTTTGGTAACTCTATTGCATATGAATTTTAATAAACACCTAAGTTTATTTTTATTCTATTAGACATGGTTAATGAGATTTGTTGATTCTTAAAACTAGATTATCTATGCAATAATAATGCTTCAAGTACATCAGACAAATGACGAATATAAATATAACTTTAGTGTGGCCAGTCACCCAATCGATAGCACTTGTTGTCAGCATTATACATCTCCTCTGAGGGATAATAAATAAGGACAATATAGTTTTTTCTTTAAAGAGCTTTCGATCTAATTGAGAAGAGAAACAATCAGTAGAGAAAAATAATTGATATTCTACTTTATATTTTATAATAATGTGTCTATTATTGATCTATGTGAGTAGTTACTTGATATATAAAAAGAAAAATCAGAATAACAAAAAAGAAAGGAAGCCTAGGATAACAGATGTATCAATTAGAACATAGTAACTGATATTTATATTTGAATCTGACCAGCCTAGGAGCAAGATTTGCTAGGACCTACGAAATGCTCACAATTCTTTTAAAAAAGAATATTAATTACTCAAGTGGTGTAATGTTTTGTCATTGTTATTCTTGTTTATTGCATTGTTTTTGTTTCTTTCTGTCTCGCTCTAAAAACAAAAGCAAAAAGTGCCAAATTTAAAACCAAGCTAATAGAAATTTCAAATGTGACCTTATGTTTAAGAGCAATATATAAACAAATAGTAAACGTTATATGGTAATAATGTTCTACTATGCATCTAAAAATGTTCTTGGGAGCTGGAAAGAGAGGGAGTCAGTCTTTCCTTAGAGTCCAAAATGTCTTAATGGAATTAGTAGTGCTTGAGGAAGACCATGAAAAGTGGATACACTTGAGGTTAACTGAAGGAAAGGGAGAAGGAAATTCTTAACTTTATTTTTACTTATTCAAACTAATTACAAAAAATAGAAGTAGTTAGTGACAAATACACACATATAAATAGATTGCTAAAAATCTTTTGAATAGTAATACATGTAATATTGAGGAAAGGACCCAGAAACTTAGGTCATTTACAACATTTGAACGTAAACGCATTTTTCAAAAGCACATAAAAAGATCATATATTCAACTTCCTAATTGCCATTATCACATAAAGAAAGCATACATATTAATAAAAAGTATTTTTTCTCACACTATATTACCAAGAAATTTATCATGTGGGTTATATTGTTTGTAAGTGGAACATGGAGCAATATAGAAATTGTACCATCATATTCATGTCCTTGGAAGATGCAACAATATTCTCAGTATGTGGTTATTTATAGTAACTGTCTATAAAAGCCAAAGACATGACAATAAACACTCATAACTTCTATAATATCATTTCAGCAAAGAGCTAACTAAATGCAATCCAAGTAAGATATTTGATGATTTCATTTATAATAAGATAGAGCTAAAATCCAATACAGAGCATCGGATGGTTAACTTGTTCCATAGATTTCTTCTCTCAAATATCAGTTGTGTCAACTGGGTTTTAATAAGGGCTGGATGGTAATCAATTTTAGACTGAGTGCTAAAATCAGTTCCTGAGTAAAGATATTGTTTGTCCTTTCGGGGGAGGGGAACACAAGACTTTAGATAGGCAATGACACCATGAAAAGTTGACTATCTGTTCGTTATTTTCACACTATCTGCCCCTTCCAAAATGATTTCAGGCAGATTGCAATAAAAACTGCTATTTGGTTATGCCAAAACCTAAGAAATAACCTGAAATTCAGCATAACAGTTATTGTGAGTGTTAGTTGAAAGAAAAAAAAAAGATGTGTTTTAGGCAGAGTCATGTAGGTTCATTCATTTATTTATTCATTCAGCCACTTATTCATTCATTATCTATAAATTGGGCATTGAGCAATATTAGGTGTCAGACATTCTGCTAGTTATTGAGTATATTATACAAAATAAGATATATGTAATCCTTGCTTCAGACTGCTAGCTATTAGAGAAGATAGAAAATAAATGAATAATGACAGAAATGATACACTTTACATAGATAACGATCAAGTGCAAAGTCTATTTTTTTTTACAATTGCCCATGTAAATTCTAGAGAAATGACTGTGCACTAAGAAGGGATCTACTTTGTTTCAGAAACACAGAAACGGTATCCCCGAGGTGGCGCCATTTAGGTTCCATTTCTTATACTCTATGAAAAAGCCTTGCCAAGATTCCCAAAGACCTCCAGACTGCCAAGTCCACTGGTCACTTGTCTGTTCTTACCTTACGCTATCTCTTCCTAACACAGGACATGGTTAACTAATCTCCTCTTGGCCTGCTTTTTTCTTGGCGTCACCCAGGATTTTCTCCGACCTCCCTGTCTGCTTCTTCTCGGTCTCCTTTGCTGGCTCCCTCTCTCCTGCCCTGACCTCTAAATGCTGAAGTGTCATTAAGCCTAATTCTTGGTTCTCTTCCCTTCTTTCTCATGATGTCCCTTAGGGGACCCTGTGCATTGCGCTAAATACCATTTCTATGGAAGTGACTTTCCAAAACTGTATCTTCAGGACTGACTACTCCTCAGAGGTCCAGCCTTTCGTTTTTTTCTACATACCATCCTCTCCATGTGGATATTGAATGAATATCTCAAACTCCATGATTGAAATACATTGAATTTCTCAGGTCTCCTTATTTTCTTTTCTTCCACATCTAGGTTATAATAATAATTGCAGGGACAGCAATAATAATACTAGCCACATTCATTGAGGATTTTACACACAAAACGTGTTTTAAGCAGTCTACCTAGATTGCATTATTAGATTCGCACAACAACTCTATGAAGGTATGGTTGTTATTTTCCAGTTTTCACATATGCAGAAATTAATGAAAAGAGCAGCCTACTAATGCATTCACAGTCACTCAGGTCAAACATCATTAAGTGGTAGAGCCAGGATTCTTCTAACCCAGGTAATCATCACCTGACACAACACTATTCAATGGGATTGGCCTTTCCCTCCATCTGGGTGATCAAGCAAAAACTCCTCAGTTTTTTAGGTTTTCTAAAATTCTAAAATTAAATAAAGCCGGTTAACTTTTAAAAGCATAGGTTATACCAGTTCATATTTCTGCTTAATACCCTCCAGTGGTTTCCCATTTTTCACTTAGAATAAAATCCAAATTCCCTCCTAGCCTTGTCTGGCAAAACTCTTTGTAAAATTGTCTCGGCCTGTATCTCTTAGTTCATCTTGGAATGTTCTTACTTTCTGTTTCAGCTATCTTTATACATACCAAACTCACTCCAATTATAAGGAACATAGATTTGCTGTCTTCTCCACCCCAAATCATTGTGGGGCCAGTTCCTCGTCCTTCTGATCCTGGTTTAAATGTCATCTCCTCAGAGTGTGGCAGTATTTTTCACTGAGAGAGATGGGACACCGAGGCTTCTTTGCCAGGAAGTAGTGTTTATTTGTACCGGGGCCAGCTCAGCAGATTTACATCCAAAGGCTGAGCCCCGAGCACAGCGGAGCATTGCCTTATATACTTTTTGTTTACATTTTAGGCTCTGTCCCCCTTATAAGGCAACATATTGACAATATACATTTTGATTGGATATTCCATAGCTCAAGGTTGCAGCAGGATTGCATGTGCACACTATGACCTATGCCACAGTCCTTTCTAACACATTTTTTTTCTATTCTAGGAAGACCCTTATCTCTTTGTTTTAGAAGGGCCCCTGCCTTAAGAGGGGCCATCCATGGTCATCCACTCTAAGAAGAGCCACCACCTCATGTCATTTTCCCTTCAAAATCCTCTGTATTACGGTTATCACCTCTAATTATTTTCTGTTTATATTAGGATTGTTCATTTTATTATGGTCTGGCTCTCCAAGGCCTAAAGTAGGTCTTGACATATGATATTTGCTCAAGAAATATTTGTGAATGAATTTAAACTGGATTTGAAGGGGTCACTAGGTGTTGATTTGATGTGGTCATAAAGTGAAAGAATAGGCAGAGTTTCAGGCAGAAAGGAGAGTCTGGGTGAAAGCCAGAGGCAAGAAGAAGCTTGGCGTGCTGAAAGAGCGGAGCAAATCCAGCTGGACTGTTTTGAGTAAGGCCTAATTTATTAGATAAGTTTAAAAACATAGGCAGCAGACCGTGCAGCACCTTGTTAAAGATTTAGGACTTCTGAGAACAATTGGAAGCAGTTATAGGACACTGAGCAGATAAGTGACATGATTAGATCTACATTTTAAAAAGTGTTTTAGGTAGGTCTAGACTTTGATCAAAGCTGACGCTCTGCTATGGATACAAAAAGCATGGCTTAGACCTCAGTAAAGTGAGATGGTTAGCCGTTGATATACGGGGCAGATGTTTTGCGCAAGAGTATTGAGGGGCCAGTTATGGTTTGGCTGACTCAGGTGAGCATGGGAATCTGTTTTTTTATACAGAGATTTTACCAATACCCTCTCCTTTTTTGATAATGGAATTAAGCAAACCAGCTTTATGAAGAGCTCTTTTAAATGCCTTCTTTGAAGGAGTGTGAACTGATATGCTCAGTATTATTCCAGAGACTGGTCAATATAAGAAAGCATAATACAATAATCTGTATTATGATGCCTCCCTGTTTCTTAATGTTTCTTTCTTCCTTCCTTCCTTCCTTCCTTTCTTTCTTTCTTTCTTTCTTTCTTTCTTTCTTTCTTTCTTTCTTTCTTTCTTTTTTAAGTCAGAGTCTCACTCTGTCACCCGGGCTGGACTGCAGTGGCACACTCATGGCCACCACAGCCTCCACCTGCTGGGCTTAGGCAATCCTTCCACCTCAGCCTTCCAAGTAGCCAGAACTATAGATGTGAGTCACCACGCCCGGCTAGTTTTTTGATTTATTGTAGAGACGAGGTCTCACCAAGTTGCCTGGGCTGGTTTTGAAGGCCCAGGCTCAGGGAATTCTCTCACCTCGGCCTCCCAAAGTCTTGGGATTACAGACTGAGCCACCACACCTGGCCCTTCTTAATGTTTCCATGTTTTTAATATGACCTCATTTAAACTCTGAGTTGTCCTTAAAAGGATAATTATTAGTTTTTATGATCTTAAATAGTCTTTGGGCAAATTGTGGGAGTTTGCTGAGAATATATGGCTTATGATTTCCTTGAGTCAGTAAGACAAGTGATTTGGAGTAAGACCACAGAATATTGACTAAAAAATTTCTCATTCCTAGTCAAAGCCTTCTTCTGGAACTGGAATTGAATAACCATTTCCAGGTACTGATAGGCCTGCAAGTAACCAAACCATAAACAGAAAATATATTTAGTTTTCTTGAAAAGCAGAAGTTAACCTCTTAACTCACTCATTCATGTATTCCTTCATTAATTCTGCAAGCATCTGTTAAGTGTCCACTATGGCTTCTAGTGCTTGGTGTTTATAATGCTGAAAAAGTCAGACTCAGTCATTCCTCTCTGGACCTCACAGTAAACAAAGAAGAATGACATTAAACAAATAAATAAAACACTAACACAAAATTTGATAAGTTGTATTCCCAAAAGAATAAGGTGCTAAGAAAAATAATATTTGTGAAGGTGAAATGTAGACTGAGGGTTTCTGGAAAGGCCTCTTTGTACCATTTATGCTAGCACAGATTTACGAGTCCCTGTCCCACCATATATTTACAAAATTAAACATTGAAAGACAGATAAAATATTTTGAAATGATTTTTAAAAGCTGTAAAATAATTATAAGCAAAACAAATCATTTAACAAGCAACTGTGGTAAAAATGAAAAACTCTAGACAAACAAACAGACCACCCACAAACAATCAGGCAAAGTTCTCTATCTGAATGAAATGAGCAAAACTGGCTTGTACAAAACAAAATACACAGGGAGAGGATCCCAGGAAAGTGACTAGCCCTTAGCGAGGTGTTTGATGTAGAGAATGAGAGGGTGACCATAGCACTTTGCAGAGATAGTGGCAGGTTCTTTTCTCACCTGCCCTGTATCCCTGAGAAAAGCCATGCAATGAACTCAATTAGTTACATTCCTGACGTTTTAAAATATGGGTCTTTTCTTCAGCCAGGGTCAGTTTTTTCTTCTCTGTTACAGACAAGTAATGAGGGTTTGGACTTTGCTTTTAATTTTCTTCTGCAATTGAATATTTCTTTCTTCCCTCAACAAGGAATCTGACCTTCTTATGATTTTTGATGTTTGCCCACTCTCATCGATTTGCCTAAAAAATATAGTGCAATTTCATCTGCCAAGACATCTCATTTATTATTTCTCTTGTAAACATTTGTAGGATACTACCCCTTTATCTGTCTCTGTTTTTGTTTTCTGTTTTGAGTTGGAGTCTCACTCTGTTGCCCAGGCTGGAGTACAGTGGCACACTCATGGCCCCCGCAGCCTCTACCTGCTGGGCTTAGGTGATCCTTCTGCCTCAGCCTTCCAAGTAGCTGGAACTACAGGTGTGTGCCATCACACCCGGCTAATTTTATGATTTCTTGCAGATGAGGTCTCACCAAATTGCCCAGTCTGGTCTCGAACCCCTGGGCTCAGGTAATTCTCTCGCTTCCACCTCCCAAAGTGCTGGGATTACAGGTGTGAGCCACTGCACCTGGCTGTCTTTTAGGTTTTATTTGCATAGTACAATTTTTTAAAATACCTTCTATTAATTTTTTCCTTTCTGTTTCCATTGCTACTATGTACTCACTTGGGTTACCAGGTGAGTTTCCAACTGACTCCTGATCCTCCAAGCCCAAACTCACATGCCATTTTATCTGCACCACAGCCTTCACAGTACAAGAGCCCCAGTTTTCTTTAGCTTTTCCTCTGCTTCACCATCTTTAAATGGTTCTCACTGACTATGGAATCCATTCCAGATTTTTCTTGCCATTCCAGGTCTGATGAAGTCCAGTGCCCTTCGTCTTGGCAAATTTTACCTTCTACTGGTTTCTGAGAAGACCCTTTCACTCAGGCTAGGCCAGACACTTTCCTGCCCAGGAAGATCATTTCCAACAGCTTACTTTTCATGGTCCCCATCCTGCCCAACATTCAGAGTCAGTTATCACCCTGCCTTCCATTCTTCAGGTCAAATTGATCCCTCTCTTCTTTCTGCTTCTGTAGCACAGGTGGCTGAGTCTTCACTTTGGCAAACATGAAGCCAGTTCTGCTTGTTATGGTTCTGTATCTCAACTGCTTAATATGGTAGAGGCCGGCCATCCAAATCAGAAAATAAATGCTAGATTTTGTCTGGGTTTTTTTTTTTTTCAATTTTTTTAAAACTGTAAGGATGCTCTGCATACATATTAAAAAGTCATCAATGAGCATGTAAATTAATTCACAGAGCACTCTTCTTAAGATATGCATTTCTAGGAACACAGGGCAAGTAAAGAGTGGCTGAGGGTGTGGAATGTGGGCAGGAAAGAGCATTAACTACATGCAGGCACAGGCTGCCTTTTAAGTCCCACATGGCAGAGGTGAGGTCTTCTTAATGATAGCAATCCTTTGCCTTAATCTCAGTGGCCGGAAAGGCCCCTGGGTCCCTTAGAGAAATGCTTCTTGTATAGGGACTATAATGCATGAAAGCTGTAATTTCTTTTAAATTGAGGAGTGATTCTTGCATTTCCCACCTATCTAGTATTTGCATTGGTTTTTGTTTATTTGTTTGTTTGTTTTAAAGATGTGGGGTACAATTCAGGGTTAAGTATACAAATGCTTATTATGCAAGTACCCTTGTTGATGAGGTGTACCGCCCCCATGGCAGAATCCCACTGCTGCCAATCCCACCTCCCTCCCACTCCCCCGACAATTTCCCACTACCGCCAATCATTTTCTTATAGTATTACAATAATTGTTCAAGGTCCACTTGTGAGTGAGAACATGTGATACTCAATTCTTTGTTTCTGTGATAGATCACTCAGAATTATAGACTCTAAGTTCATCCAAGTTCCTGTGAAGCTCATAATTTTGTCCTTCTTTATGGCTGCATAATATTCCATCGTGTTTATGTATCACTTTTTTTTTTTTATCCAGTCCTCTTTCGATGGGTAGCACGCTTGGTTCCATGCTTTTGCTATTGTGAACGATGCTGCAATAAACATGTGAGTGCGGGTATCTTATTTATAGAATGATTTGAGTTCTCCCGGGTATATTCCCAGTAGGGGGATTGTGGAGTCATATGGGAGGTCGATTTTTAGATCTTTTAGGAATTGCCAAACTTTTTTCCACAGAAGTTGTACTAGTTTACACTCCCACCAACAGTGTAGAAGTGTTCCCTTTTCCCCGCATCCTCTCCAGCATCTGTTGTTTTTTGAGATATTGATGATGGTCATCCTGACTGGAGTTAGGTGGTATCTCATTGTGGTTTTAATTTGCATTTCTTTGGTGACTTTTTAATATGTATGCAGAGCATCCTTACAGTTTTAAAAAAATTGAAAAAAAAAAAACAATCAAAAGAGCGGGGAGGCAGTCCACAGACTGGGAAAATACATTATTTGCCAATTGTATATCTGACAAAGCCCTAACATCTAGGATCTACAATATTTGCTTTGTTTAGGTTCTCGTGCAGTGAATGGTGAGTGAAGACATTGGTACTCAGGAACGCTGGATAAATAAGAGCATAGTGGTGAAGCACTACTCTTTGAACTAAAATACAGGAGCCCTCCTTATCCACAGGAGATACATTTCAAAACCTCCTGTGGATGCCTGAAATGACACATAGTACTAAACCCTATATAAAATTTTTAAAACTCATATGTACCTATGATAAGGTTTAATTTATAGATTAGTCACAGGAAGAGATTTACAACAATAACTAACAATAAAATAGAGCATTTATAACTGTGTACTGTGATGAAAGTTCTGTGAATCTGGTCTCTCTCCATCTGAAGATGTCTTATTGTACTGTAGGCGCCTATTTTCAGACCGTGCTTGGCCCTGGGTAGATGAAACCGTGGAAGGTAAAACTACGACTGAGGGTTGACTGCTGGACATACCATGCTGCAGAAAGAATAACTGTTAACTTTATATTATTACTCTTAACATGTTTTCCCAAATGTGGACCAGGTTGTATTTCTCAACTGATTTAGATGTTGACAAAGTCGCCATTTGGAAACCTTTTTCAAGAGCTGAGGTCTAGTCCTGAGATGAAACATATCCAGGAGGACGATCAATTCCCATTCTCGTATTTGCTGGCTTCCTGCCTTTGAGCTTTGAAAACTCATCTTCTCTCAGAGAAGATACAACATGCTCCCATAGAAGTTATTTTTTAAATGTTGTGGTAATATCACCGTAATTAAAAGTAATTTTTCGACAGAAAAAAGACACGTAGTGATTCCTGTGGTACTTAATAGCACTAGAATTCCTTAATTTTTATTTTTATTTTGTATGAAAATAAGCTTTAAGAACAATGCATTATTTCTTTTCAGTACAAATAACAAGACTGCTTCACTAGGTAGTGTTTTCCTTTGAGGTATATCACAATTTTATCTGCTTCAAGTCACAAGAAATTTGTTTTTCAGTGTGTATATTTGGCTATTCTGTTTTAGAGCCAATCTGTACTGTACACTAAAGTAGACAATTTATAGTCTACGATATATGTTTGGGTTTATTTTCTCGAAGAACGTGTTTCAAGAGACCACAGGTCAGGCATAGATAACTTTGCCCTGATTTCAGGCTGACTGATATTAAATATGAGTAAAATTCACGTATTTCCTTAGTAATATTTCACTGGAATTTATACAATCTTGTTATTTAGGAAGGTCTTTAGCTAAATAATTCATTTGTTTATTTTTACCTTTCTTTTTTTCTAGAAAGTAGCTGTGATAGCTTTGAAAAGCCTACGCAGTAAAATTATGGTCAGGTATACATAAAAGATTGGGTTTCAGGAAAACAGAAACTTTAAAAATGCAAATGATAAGCAAAGTCTCAAAATTTTTCCAGAGTTAATGAACTTGGGCTCTGATCTAAAAGTCTACCAAGTTTTATTTACTTTTTAATATCAGAAGGGTTGTGAAACATGACAGGTCTTCAGTGGGATCAAAGGTATTCAAGACACTAAGTTTTTCTTTTCTTTTTTTATTTTTATTTTTTGAGTTGGAGTCTCACTCTGTCACTCAGACTGGAGTGCAGTGGCCGCTCCCGGCCACCACAGCCTCGACCTGCTGGGCTCCAGCAATCCTTCCACCTCTGCCTTCCAAGTAGCTGGAACTAAGGCACGTGGTACCACGTGGTACCATGCCCAGTTACAAGTTGCCCAGGTGGGTCTCGAACCCGCAGGCTCAGGCAATCCACTCACCTCCGCCTCCCAAAGCTCTGGGATTACAGGCTGAGCCACCGAGCCCGGCGGCACTAAGTTTTTCCAAAAAAAAATTCTGATGTGGGACTTCATGCTTAGGGGATAATTATAAAAATAGAATTCTATCACAAATACTTTTATTTACTTATTTATTTATTATTTTTTTGAGTTGGAATCTCACTCTGTCACCCAGGCTGGAGTGCAGTGGCATGATCACAGCCATCGCAGCCTTGACCTGCTGGGCTCAGGTGATCCTTCTGCCTCGGCCTTCCAAGTAGCTGGAACCACAGGCATGTACCACCACGTCCAGCTAATTTTTTGATTCATTGTAGAGATGAGGTCTTGCCATGTTGTTCAGGCTGGTCTCGAACCCCTGTGCTCAGGCAATCTTCTCGCCTCCGTCTCCCAAAGTGCTGGGATTACAGGCTTGAGCCACCGCCTGCCTTAACAATGTTTTAAAATAGGAATAACCAAACCCTTGTAGTTTAATCTCTTTGTAGTGCTCTGTTTACCTGTGACCACCTCCCCCATGCATTCCCATCTTCTAACAATTCCTAGAGTCAGTCTCCAGATGAAGCTGCTCAGAAGCTCTATTGGCCAAAAGGGGTGATTAATAAGAAAATATTATACAAAAGTGAATTTCTGTGTATGTGTGTATTCCATATGTACAATTTATAACTGGATGTTGTTTTGCATGAAAAGAATGACTGATTGCAGGTTGAGCATCCCTATCCAAAAATCTGAAATCCAAAATCCCAAACTTTTTGAGCACCAACATGACACCACCACCAGTAGAAAAACCTACACCCCATACCTTTGCTTTCTGATGGCTCAATGTACACAAATTTTGTTTTGTGCACAAAGTGAGACTCCAACTCAAAAAAAAAAATTGTATAAAATTACTTTTAGGCTATGTCTTCAGGGAAACAGAATTATCATTTGGAGGGTAGGGCCCTCGTAGTACCACCTTACTCCCACTAGGTATGTGTTCTAGGAACCCAACCCAGTGTTGTGAGAAGCTGAGTTTGGCTTCTGTGAAGTTGTTCTGGAGATTCTTTTCACGCGTTTGCCCATTTTGTGATGGGTGATTTACAAGCACGCCGGCCCACACCATGCTGAGTGTTCAGCAGTTTTTTGACCAAAAACTGCATGACCCCGTGCTCCATCCCCCTCATTCACCCGATCTCACCCCATGCAACTTTTTCATGTGTTTGTTTCCACGGATGAAAAAGTCCTCAAAGGGAAACATTTTGCTGATGTGGAAGAGGTGAAGCTCCGAAAGGCATCAAAATTGACAAGTTCAAAAACTGTTGTGAGGTGTGGAAAAACATCTTGATAGGTGTATTGCATCAAACAGAGAGTACTCTGAAGGTGACTGAAGTTTAAACTTGTAAGAATCAATACACAATTTTTTATAAATGAAATCTGGGCTTTTGCCGCCTCCCTCCCTCTCCCCATATATGAAACATCAGAGAATTTTGTCTTTCAGCTTCGGTTCTCATATGCAAATATTCCAAAATCTAAAACAATCTGACCCACTTCTGGTCCTAAACATTTTGGATAAAGGTTACTCCACCTGTATTTCACTTTTCTGACCCATTAGTTTAGGAAGACTGAGTCAATGTGCTTGGATTAAGAAGAGCTCCTCTGCGGCTAGCCAGGTTGGTTCATCAACTACCCTTCCGAGAAAGGGGTAATTTAGTTTTCTTTTTAACAATGGTGTCATGTGATCAAGAAAACCAAACATTTCCATTGTCTTAAAAAGACCTACTCACTATATTATACTTTTTTTTCTTTTTCCTGTCCTATGCCTTTACTATAGTTTTAATATAGTAGGGAAACATAAAACCTACTATTTTTTTGGAAATAGAGATGAAAGCAAGTAACTTCTCCTGAATGCCATGTCAGCTAATTCTGTTAGACTGTTCTGTATGACTCATGATATACAGTAGATCAGGGAATTTTCTAGTTGCATTAAGATAAGTAAATCTCAACTAAAAAAAAAATCTTCACATTATTTTTGAGTGTATATATGCACACCTTTTATAGGTTAAAAATTGGTCTACTTAATTTAAACTTGAATATTTCATGTTTTGTGTCTATTCTCTTAAGTACTCCTTTATAAATCGCTCTGTCCACCACCTACTACCTCTAGACCAGCACTGTTCAATAGAAATATACTGCAATCCACATATATAATTTTAAATTGTATAGTAGCCATATTAAAGAAAAGTAAAAAGACACAGATAAAATTAATTTTTAACATTTATTTCATTCAGCCTAATATATTCAAAATATTATCAATTCTAAATGGAATCAACATATAATTGCTAATGGGATATTTTGCTATTTTTAAACTGGGAATTATAATATGTATTTCATACAGGAAATCTTAGCTCAGACAAATTTTTCAACAGCTAAAGTAAAATGTAGTCCTACTAAGCATTACAGTAATGCTTGACAGAAAACATTATTGGGCACTGCTTCTATTTAAAAAATCCAATCAACTAAAATCAAATACAATTTTAAAACACAGCTTCTCAGTACCATGAGCCGTATTTCCAGGGCACAATAGTCACATGTGACTAGTGACTACCAGACTGGATAGCATACCATTTTATATTGTTGTAACTACCCTTCTTGTGATTTTATACACCTGTTAGGAGAAAAATTTGAAACAAGAACCTTCAATTCATGGTACTAATATATTACATATACTATAAAAATTGAAGATGAACGTTTTAAAGACTAATTCAAATTTTTAAATAATTTATATATTTTCTTCTTTTTTTTTTTTTTTTTTTTTTGAGTTGGAGTCTCACTGTGTCGCCCAGACTGGAGTGCAGTGGCCGCTCCCGGCCACCACAGCCTCGACCTGCTGGGCTCCGGTGATCCTTCCGCCTCAGCCTTCCAAGTAGCCGGAATTACAGGCACGCGCTACCACGCCCAGCTCATTTTTGATTTATTGTAGAGATGAGGTCTCGCCAAGTTGCCCAGGCGGGTCTCGAACCCGTGGGCTTAGGCAATCCACTCACCTCAGCCTCCCAAGACGCGGGATTACAGGCTGAGCCACCAAGCCCGGCTTCTTCTTATTTTTTAATCACCTTTTTCAAAGCCATGTGTTAGAAAAGAAAACTTTGTTACTTTTGAGATATTTGTTTTTACATTTTGTCATCCAGAGGTTTGGAAGACTGTTTCTAAGATCAGTTTAATGTTTGGTTTGAATGGCTGTTACAGCTGAAAAAGATGATTCACAAAGACGCAAAAGTACAGTATCACACTTAAGGAGCAGTTCATTGTTAATCACCATATATTTAAATCCACATAATCGTCTCCTTAGTAATTCTGAGGGCTGAATTCTTGTCAAATAGGATTAAATTGTCATGGTTTCTACCTTTTAATGTGGTTAGCTGAAAGCTCATTCTTAGAGCAAAAAGGAAAAAAAAATGTCAGTTTTACCACTTTTATATGACTCATTGGTACTTGTAAAATCTGCAATCTGTGGTTTACTTGCAAGAATCCTCTGAAACCACTTGCTCCATGTGGTTTATTAAAATTAGATAGCATAAACACAAAAGCCACTTAACTGGGCTCATAATCTGCGATGCACTTTAAAACAACGAGAGTAAACAGGGCACGAGGGAATGGTAGGCAACTGCTCCCTGCCTCAGGAGACCTCACGCATTGTAATGACATGTGTATACTGACATTTGCGCTTAATGACATGCTTGACTTATGTTCCCAAGGATGGTCATGTATATTTCAAAAGTTACTTTCTTTTATTTAAATAAAATAGAAATAGAAGTACAGGCTTTGATATTTTCTTCCCACATTCTTATGGATCATGTTGTATCTCCCTCGAGTAAACACTTCGTCGATGTAAATACCTCTGATCTAAGCTAATATGTTCCTTATAAACAGAATATGATTTGGTGATATTGTATACTGATATTATGGCTTAAGGATTTTCCTCTTATTGACCATTGGTAGCAGTGTCAATATATCTACAATAAGTAACTCAAAATAGCTTTCATTCACTAACATTGAACACCATGATTTTCTTAAAGCAGATTAGAAACTTAATGTGGATTCTTTCAGCTCTATGGGTATATAAAAATGGAATCCAACAATCTGGCAGCATTAAAATGGACCCAAATAGCCACTTAGACTCCTCAAATTGTGCCCAAGAGAAAAACACAGAAAACTGTGCCAGTCAAAGAACAAATGCTAAAGTGGAGAATTTAAGATCTCTATTTTTGACATATTCCTCATTTTCATTCACTTTGTAAGTATTCAAATTGTGCTTTTTTACATTTTAGACTATGAAAATCCGCCGAAAGGGATTAGAAAATCTTTATAGCAAAGATCATTCTAAAAGATGTTTTAAAGTGTTAAGGGCATAGTTAATTTTAATTTGTTTTTAAAAAATAAATGTAAAGTTGGATCATTTATATTTAAATGCCACAACAACAGTGAACAATTGAAGACATCTTTTTTTCATGTTTTATACTGGGAAAAAATTGTAAGAAATATGCCATTTTCTTCTATTTCAACTTTTATTATCATTTTTATATCTTTTGCTCAGTCTTGTTATATTTGGAGTGGTGAATATTACTAAAACGTACTCTGTGATTTAAGGTTTTCTTTTTTATTCTATTTTCCCCAAATATACTACTAAGAGTGAAAAATAATTGATGTTTGCACCTTGTTCTCTAAAGCTCAAGAAGTTCACGAATTATTAAATACTTATCACAATTTAACCTCATCTTGATTTACATGATGCTTCATATGCTCTTTTCCACTAATGAGGAGTAGGTCTAAGAGGATTAGACTTAAGAAATGGTGAAACTAAAATCACCATACTCATTATTTTATATCAAAAAGGGGTTTTCCATGTGAAAATGAGTAATCTGCTACAAAACATATTCTCTCTAGATGACTAAGAGAGCATGCCCCAAAAGTGTGATTTTCGGCTAAGTCTTGTGGTAATGCAAAGTGGAATTCATTCTGAGACAAGTCTCAGATGGCAATAGGCAAGGTTACCCTACCTCATTTAAAATGATTGTTCATCTCCTAGTTTTTTCTTTTTATATATCTGCACCAGTGAGCCATATTAATGCCAAAACTAACAAATTAGTGCAAATTGTGTTGTGAGTATAAATGTAGTAATTTTTAATAATAAAAAGCACATTCACTATGTTTGTATAAATAGAAGAATATTTCTCTATTTTTCAGGATAAACTAAGTGGCTTAATATGACAAAATTATTTCTTGCTCACTCAGTTTTGTCTGGAACAGAGTTTTCTCTGGAAATTCAGAAAACTCTCTTGATCAACTATCCACCATGTGATATTCCCATAACTGAGACTGCCTTGATCTTGATCTTGAGCTTGAGCTTGTGTTTCTGCCATCTTAACACCTGGCCTCCTAACTTCCTGAGGCAGAGAAAGTGAAATCACAGGATTGCCTCTCCATTGCCTCAGCCCAAAGTAAACCAGAGCATTGGCTAGAATGAGAGATATGGCTCCACCTAACTGCAAGAGAGCTGAGAAATATATGGAAACAAGCAGAACTTCTGATGAGCATTACTGTCTCAGTCATGACTCCTTAGTCATTTGATCATAAACACAATACTTAAATTTTCATGTCTGATTTCTCAGAGATTTTTTCTCAAGTTCCATTTAGATATTTTTTAAAAATGCTTATTTTTAGTGTTTTGAAAATAAGAACTTCTGTTAAAAGTGTTAACGATCATTCATTTATGCATTTGAGAAGCAATTACTAGATAATTTATCCTAGGTTAGATATTGGGGATACAAAGAGGAGTGAGATTAGGTGCTTCTTGATGGAACTTACTGGTTAGTTTGGAAAAAAACATGTAAACTTATACATTATATAAGTACATGCATTGCACCATCTATTAAACAAGTCTTTATTTCATCAGGTGCCAGGTCTTGTAATGGGAACTCAACATAGGAAAGAAGGAAAAGTCTCCAGTTTGTAATTTATTTTATTTTGTATAGGGTTAGAGGAGGCATATAGGAAATGAACAAAACTGAAAAAGGTGCATCTAAGAGGAACAAGTACTATAATGAAAATAAAACATTGTGATGCCCAGAGAGAAAGCTGGAACATTTACCTTAAGTTAGGTGATAAAAAAAACGACTGTTCTAAAACGAGACTATTTGAAGAATTATCCATTCCAAGATCTGATCCAAGGACAGAGCATTCTAGGAGAAAAGGCAAGAAAGGATCAAGTCCTTCCTGTTGTAATTAGACTTCAGAAGGCAAAGCAGGGGCATTGGAGCATAGTATATCAGGAGTAGAGTGATAAGGAATGAATCTGGAGACCGAGGTAAAAATCAAGATTATATAATCTGTAGACTGGAGTGTGGACTCTAGTGAAGAGAAATAAATAGCCATAGGATATTTAGGGGAGCAAAATTGGCTCTGTTATTTTGGAGCCAGGGAGGAAATCAGGGAAGAAAACTGGAGGAGATGACTGAGCTGGGTTTTAAAGAATGAATATGGCCAAAAAGTGTTGAGGGTCACCACATGTGGAAAACATTAAGCAGCACATTATTAGAGCTGAAGGTAAGAAAGGAATGGTCAACATATATTTGTGCCAAGAAGTTGGAGGCAGTGAAACAAAGGGAACAGTGCCTTAAGATCCTCATTTTAATGAAGCGTTGTATGTGAATGTGTGCGTGTGTGCGTGTGTGTGTGTGTGTGTGTGTGTGTGTGTGTGTGTGTATGTGAATGAAGGCAATTCATTATGTGAATTGGCCATAAAATTATGGAGACTGAAAAGTCCTACCACCTGCCATCTGAAAACTGGAGAACCAGAGAGGCCAGTGGTGTAATTCAGTCTGAGTCAGAGGCCGAGAACCAGGCATTCTGATGTCCAGGAGCAGGAGAAGATGGGTAAACCAGCTCAAATATTTTTTTTTCTATGTGAATCCTTAATAAATCAGATTAGGCCCACCCACCTTAGTAAGGACAAATCTTCCTTACTCCATCTACAGATTTAAGTACTCTTTTCTTAGCCCAGTCCAGTTGATACATGAAATTGATCATCATACCACATTAATATATTTTGCAAGCTTAAAGAAAATAAAACTAAAGAATGTTTGATAATTTTCATAATTTTGAGTTTACTAAAAATACTTATTTCATTTCTATAATTTAAAGTTCATTATATGAGTATACAATGGCATAATTTGAGTTGCTGTCACATCTTGTAAAGAGTTATTTAAACATTTATTAACTTTGACATTGCAGATTTCTTTCTGTATTGTTAAGCCCATTAATGTTTCTATGACTTAAACATTTTATGGGCCCTTCAAAAACTATGGGATCTAAAAAACTGGAAACTATGTGTCCAGAAACAGGAGTCCCCTTCTGAGTAATAAAGGCAGACGAGTGGAAGCTGTCCAAGGTAGTAAGAGTCCTTCAGTATTCATCCAACAAATACAGCATACTCTACCATGCTAGATACTGCTCTAGGGATTGGGAACACAGCATCAAACACAAGATAAAAAACTATTTTCCATTTTTGTACCTCAGATTCTAGTGAGAAGACAAAGGCAATAAATAAGTAAAATATAAAGTAAGTTTGATAATGATAGATGCTGAGGGAAAAAATAAATCAGGAAAGGTAGCTGAATACTGGGGAGGGGGGAGGTGGAAGGACAGGGATATTAGCCATAAATTAGCCAACTGCAATAGGACAGCCAGAGAAGACTTTTGAGTAAAGACTTGATTGATGTGAGAAACAATCAATACCTGAGGGAAGAGAGCTCCAGGCAGATAGAAAAGCAAATGCAAGAGAATTGAAACTAGTGAGAGAAACTAGTGTGGTTGAGAAACAGAAACTTGGCCCACAGATGAGGTCAGATAGTCCATGGAGAGCGGAGAGGGGGCAAGTGATGTAGAGATGGCATTAGAAGGAACTTGGCTTTTTTTCCCTCATAACGTGGAAAGGAATTGAAGAGTTTTGAGCAATGACGTATGACCAGAATGACTTCTTTACAGCAGTCCTTTGCTTTCTGTGTTGAGGATAGCTAGGAGAGGAGCAGAAGTGCAAGTAAAGAGACCAGGGAGGCTACTGGAATAATCTAGCAAAATATGAGTGTGGCAAGTGTGGGAGCAGCGATAAGTGGATTGACAAATAAAACTTGTATACAGTTAAAAAAATAGTGACAATATTGAGGAGCAAGTAAGTACCCTCAATCTGCTGGTGAAAGAATAAATTGATGCAATTATTTTTGTTTTAAAAAATAATTTTTTGTTTTAAAAAATTGTGTACGATGTGGGAATTCTTGTATTATATTGTCTTGTAGAGATGTGGGGTACAATTTAAGATTAGGTAGATAAGTGGTCCTCATAAAGTGTGGGTCTCCTTTGGGTCCCCGCTTCACCCGGTTTGAGATCAGGTGCCCTTATTGGTGTTATGTGCCCCCCTCTTCCCTCCTCTGGCAGCATCCCACTACTGCCAATCCCTTTCTTAAGTGTTATGATAAATCTTCAGGGTCCACCTATAAATGAGAACATGTGGTACTCACTTTTTTCTTTCTGTGATAGTTCGCTGAGTATGATAGACTCCAAATCCATCCAAGTAGCTGTGAAGTCCATAATTTGTGTTTCTTTATGGCTGCATAATATTTCAGCATGCATGTGTACCACATTTTTTTAATCCAGTCCACTTTCGATGGGCAGCACAGTTGGTTCCATGTTTTTGCTGTTGTGAATAATGCTGCAATAAAATGTGTGTGCAGGTATCTTTTTCATAGAACGATTTGCGTTCTTCTGGGTATATTCCCAGAAGGGGGATTGCTGGGTCATATGGAAGGTCGATTTTTAGATCTTTTAGGAATCACCACTGTTTTCCACAAAGTATGTATTAGTTTGTACTCCCACCAACAGTGTAGAAGCATTCCCTTTTCACAATGTGGTGATTTGATATGAATATATATTGACTCATCCATCACCACTCAAAATGATAATTTTGTGCTTGTTGTATATGTGCATGGTAAGATCACTTAAAATCTGCTCTTTTGTCAAATTTTAAATAAACAACACAGTATTATTAACTGTAGTCATAATGTTATATATTAGATCTCCAGAACTTAATTCATCTTGTAACTAAGTTTATATCCTTTGACCAACATCTGTTCTCCAGTGGGAATTACCTGATTTGTTCTTTCAAATTCCTTTCATTCAGATTTTTGCTGATTTTTCTGCTTTCTCATCTTCCAATAATTGACATTCATCACTTTCTTATTTAATATTTGATCTTGAGTATAGTCATGTCTATAATGCTTTAAGAAACCGCCTCTAATGTTTCCATCTTACCTACAGTGAATAGCTAATTGATCCCAACATGCCCTGCTGAATGGTAATATTTACCTAATTATAGAATTACTAGGAATGGAGACTGCGGTGGTTTAAAAAAAGTTTTTATATTCAATCAACTCATCAATGCATTTTTCATGCATTTAAGTTATGTTTAGTTGAACTTCTCTACGCATATTAAAGAGACACTTGTTTAAATGGAAAGTTACACACACAGTCTAATTTATATTCACTGAAATTTATAATTCTCTAATTTCATAGGTCACTTTATAAGATTCCCATTCAGACCCCCAGCTGTCATAACTTATGACATTCAAGTGTATGTTTCTATATGGTCTTAGCCAAGGGAAGCCATGTAGCCAGTAAAGCAGAGAGAGGAAAGAAGATTGCCATACTTGAATCCGTACCATCAAAATGACAAAATGCATCTATAATAAACAATAGATTGGTGACTGGATAGCCTACAGTATCAACTGCCATGCACAGCAGGCAAGTAATTTATGAAATGTGCCTCTTGAAAATATACGGCTCTTATAATATTAATCTCATTTCTATGTCCTTTCTAACAAAATAGATTGGCATCATCCATCTATTTAGAGCACATGTTGCTTTATTATTTTTTAAAATATGATGGCACCATACAGATAGGAAATATTGAGGAAATCTAACTCATACAATAAATGGAGCACACATTTTTTTTTTTAAACTCTGTTGCAGCATTTGGCTTTTATAATTTAGGAAAAAATAAAAATATAATTTTCTGGAACTCAAAATAATCTATGCTAGTGTTATTCATATATTATGTACATCTTAAACAGAAATCACACTAATGATGAATTAACTGTCATATACATGCATTGGTATCAATGTTAGTCAGAATGGCAAACATTCTGGAGAGAGCATATGAATAACTAGTCCTTGTACTCCAAACTAAGATCTTTATATTTATTCTTAGTTCTACACAAGGGTTGAAGTTCGGGACTTTGAAGGAGACTGATACAGAGTAACACCAATGAAGAATATTCTTGGCTTCTAGCTTTCTCCAATAAGAATAGGGAGGTCATTTCAGATTTAATCTAAAAGTTATAGTTTTCAATGTGGTTAGCCCCCAAATCTCCTTTGAAAAGTGATGTTTTGCAATCACCTTTAACTATTCTGGAAAATATATTATATTTAGTATTGTATTACCTACCTATTCATACATTTAAATAAATACATGATTTGAATTCTTCTGCTAAAGTTGGGGTTTTGGTGGTCCTGTCTTTCCAGGGAGCTTCCCTACCATTATGCCTGGTGCACTAAGCACAGGCACTGCTGAGCCCCTCAGTGAGGCCAGTGTCCTTCGTCCCCAGCCTGTACCACTGGTGTATTTCTTACGGCTTTCGTGAAAGGAGCGTTCCCTTTGGGTTCTCCTGAGGAACGCAGTTGTCTGCTGGAATGTCCAGGTTATGTAATAGCTCACCTTTACTATGAGGTTTTCTCTACTCTCTCTTATATAGTGTTAATTTTTCTCTCCTGTTTACTGGTTGGTTATTTCTCTGCCATAATGGTTATTCAATTGCATATTAATTAATTATTTTCACATTTGTCTCCCTGGAAGTCGAGCTACTCCTGTCATTTGTGTCTTCAACGCTATGTACATTACTCAATAAATGTTTGTTGAGTAAGTGATTCGTTAAATGACTGACCATCAAAACGCATCAAAAAGGCAAAGAAAAGCGAGTGAACTTCATCAGGATTTTGTCAGTCATTCCAATGATTGGTCATCTGGCCTATGAATGATGTTAGAGAGAAATAAGTGGGAACAATAAAATTAAAAAAAAATATTTAGTGTCAAATTCCACCATGAGAGAAAACTCTAGTGTTAACTCACAACATTTAATAGGAAATTGAGGGTGTGTATAGGATTTAAAGGATTTTCAGCAGCTGTGCCAACACCAATATAAAGACTTCCTTGTGAATATGCAGGAGCTGATAGTTATCTCTTGCAAATGACTAGGGAACATTGTTTCCCAATGTGTGGAAGTGCACATTCCAGGTCATGCTATAATCAGCATCTCCATGTTATACATGTTAATAGTGGGCAACTATATTGTGTGGACATACTTTATTTTATTATTGTTTGAGTAATAGCCTAGAATGTAATTATTCCTGCTTTCAGGTAAAACTCTAAAAATACGAACTTCTCCTTATGCAGACTAGAACTACAGAGAACTGTCATTCTCCCTGGAGACTGGACTCCTACAGTGTGAATCTGGGATTAGGTAAACCTTGCTCAAGTCCATAAATTACACCATATAGTGACTGTCCAGGGAACTGCAGTGCCAGATATTGGAAAGAAGGAGTTTGCTTTGTGCTTGGAACCAAACAGTTAAATGTGTCAAAAAATGGTGGAGCTTAGAGGCAGGCCACAGAGTCTAGTCACAAAAAGTTTAAAGAGCTTGACATTAGGAATCAATGTGGTCTTGAAGCTAGCAACAATAGTGAATGAGTAAACAGTGATTCAGATAGTCACCAGTACTTGTGCAATATTTTTCATTATGCATTAATAGAAAGGAGAAAAATTTCTGCATTTATGATAAGATTATAGAGAATTTTGCAATGAGCTACAACATAAAGAGACATTCAAAGTAGCTTAAAGAATTGGGCTTTAGACCGGTGTGGTGGCTCGTGACTATAATCCCAGCACTTTGGGAGGCAGAGGCAGAAAGATTACTTGAGTATGGGACTTCGAGACCAGCCTAGTCAACACAGTGAGACCTTGTCTCTATAAAATATAAAAAACCTAGCTGACGATAGCCAAGCTCTGATGATACCTTCAAGTTCTCACTGTTAGTAAGATTAATTTAGCTGGGCTCAGTGGCTCAGCCTGTAATCCCAGCAGTTTGGGTGACCGAGATGAGAGGATTGCCTGAGCCTGAGGGTTCGAGATGAGCTTGGGGAACTTGGCGAGACCTCATCTATACAATAAATAAAAAATTAGCTGGTCATGGTAGCGCATGCACCTGTAGTTCCGCTTACTTGGAAGGCTGAGGTGGAAGGATTGCCGGAGTCCAGCAGGTTGATGCTGGGGTGGCAGTGAGCATGCCACTGTGCTCCTGCTTGGGCGACTGAGTGAGACTCTGACTCAAAAAAAAAAAAAAAATTTGGAGGCAGATGCCTTAGCTACTGTCCAAAATAGAACAGCAGACAGGTTGGGTAGGGAAGTTCCAGCTCAGGCCTGGGAAGATAGAGAGAAGCCATCCCAAGTTCAGAGTGAGTAAGTTTGATAGCACGAATCCCTGCTATTTTCAGGAAGCAGGCACCCTGATGGAAAGACAGGATGCCCACCTCAAAGGAATCAGAGGCTCATGAGAGTGCTTTGCGGCATGTGAAGACCATGATGAGAGAGAGAGAGACTGGGAGAACAGCCCACTTTCCTGGCTAATGCTAAGTCATGAAGCTGCTTTTTCAAGATCAAAAAATGGCATTCCATTTTCTGGTCTCCCATGGTCAACTGCAGATGTGCAGGAGCCCCCGTTGACCCTAAGGCCCCAGAACTTGGGAAGACTAAGCTGGAGCCTAAGTGTCTTTAGGAAGGAAGTGCTTGTTGTGTGTGTGTGGGACTTGGTAAGAGACTTCGTTTGCATCTAGGGGAAGGAAGCCATGTCCCAAAAACTTAATCCTACTTCTAGGAGAATTGAGAAGAGCTTGGCAGAGAGTCAAGGGGTCAGGGGAGAGAGACCGGGTACCACAATCACTATTGGGTTTTATCTTCCCCTCAGCCACATCTTCGAGGAAAGAATCTCTGGGATACATTAGTGAGAAGCTACATAATTATCCCCTTTTTCTGTGGAGACGGATATAAAAAATAAAAGTTTTGTTGTTTAATACCATCGTTGCCTCCTAGGGAGTATGGATCCTGACAAATAACAAGGCTTCCATTCATCCTTTTTTTCCTGCTGAATCCTTTGGTGGCAGAAAATAGTCATATCTTGTTATGAAACTGATGATATAAACTGCCAAGAGTTGTCATCTTAGCTAACTGAAGAAGAATTTGAATTTCTTTTATCAAAGCAGGAGAGAAGAGATGAGTGCTAAGGAGATAATATAAGTGAGGGTTTACCCTGATTCAGATTAAATGAATCTTCAAGAAGTTCATGTGTTTTGTTTCTTAGGTGTAAAATGGGCAGAGCTTCATGTCAAGACCCATATGTTGTGAGAGAGGCACAGAGTACAAGGAAGTAAAGGCCTAGGACTAGAGGCAGTTATGAACCTGGCAGCATCTGGTAGAGATCTTTGTAAGCCTGAAGAGTTTGGAATTGTGTAATTCAAGTCAACCTTAATCTACATCTAAAAGGGAGGATGATCCTGGGTGACACTGGGTCACACGGATGAAATTTTGATGAAATGGTGAGTTCAGAAGCCAAATGTGAATCCAATGCTGAGCAGATCAGAAGTCACAATTCAAATGGCATTGTGTGAACAATTCCTAAAAATCATGAAAATGATGCATCATGCAATTCAGCTGATGAAATACGCTGCAGATCTTGCATAAATTACATCGTACTTAAAGTAGCAGGGCACAGCGGATACTAAAAAAAGAAAAGAGGTTGGATCATTTCCAAGAGTGACAGTTGTGTTTTGGATTTCAAATTCTTACTTTGTAGACCTGTAAGCCAGATTCCCTTCCCTTCAAGTTAGGTGGAAAATGGGCAGATTAAATAAGCTGTGGAAAGATTTTTCAAAATGACAAGAGGCTCCAAGGGTAAGAAGGAAGTAAACAGGCTTATACTCATGTGGGGGATGCTAGTACCTGGTTTATGGCTGATTTCTGCCAAAGATAGGAGTCAGAATTTGAAATCTAAAGAATGATTTCTTCCCTGAAGTAAAACAATAAATACAACCATGTCCTCTTTGTAAACTATGTTCTTAAATTTGGGCTACAGTTTTATGAACTGACATTATTAATGTGTCATGTAAAAAAAAAAAAAAGCCAAATTGGAAGTAAAATGCTAATGTTAAGGGTAGGTGAGCACTTTTACAATTACATATTTTATAAGCTGGGAATAAAACAAAATATGGAGGGGAAGGAGATGCTTTACATGTTTCTTTATTTTTTCTTTCTGCATCCTCAACCTCCTAGACTCAAGTGATCCTCCTGTCTCAGCCTCCTGAATAACTGGGACTACTGATATGCATCACCATACCTGGCTAATTTTAAATTTTATTTTTGTAGCTATGAGGTCTCATGTTGTTGCCTAGGCTGCTTTGTAAGTTTCTGTACATGGCTACTATGCTCACACACCATTTCTCTTGGTTCCAAACAAACTGACATAAATATTTTGTTAGCAATTTACCATTTCCAAGTTTTTATCAATTCAACTGCTTCTTTTTTTTTGAGTCAAGATCTCACTCTGTTGCCCAGGCTGAAGTGCAGTGCATGGCCTTGACCTCCTTGGCTCAGAAGATCCTTCTGCCTCAGCCTCCTGAGTAGCTGGAACTGCAGGCATGTGCCACCATGCCTGGCACATTTTTTAATTTTTTTTAGAGATGAAGTTTTATGTGTTGCCCACGCTGGTCTTGAACTCCTGAGCTCTAGTGATTCTTCCACCTCAGCTTCCCAAAGTGCTGGGATTACAGGTAAGAGCCACTGTACCTGGTGAGCCTCATGAATTTTTATCAAGATTCAGAATATGGGTAAGTAGTGGATCTTGATTAAACTTCTCTGTCATATAATCAGTAACCAGTTTAGGGACATGCTCTTTGCTTCTTCAGCCTGGAAATAGATTACTGACAGATTTTATACACCGTTATCAAATAAAGGGTATACAAAGTAACTGCTTAAGGTGTAGGCTTTGACTGAGGAAATCTAAGGCCGCCCCACTAACTTGCCTCAGTTCTCAAGAGAATGCCTATCCCAACCACAGCAGGGTACGACAGAGGAGAATAAATTCAAAGCAAGTAGAACGCAGACCTTGTCTAGAGATGTTCCTGGTGTTAGGTTGCAATTTCTGGCAAGCAGCGAGTCCATCTAAAATGTATAACCAAGGCCAAGGTCTCAGAAATCATAAAAAGAAGCAGTTCAAAGGTTGGCTACAGCACATTTCAAGTGTGTGTGTATACACACGTGTGCAATTTGATCTGCTCCTTCATGAAAGGACCAGATAACTTAAGAGAAGAAAAAACTCACCATGGCAGTAGTCCCAGTGAAAGCTTTCAGAAAAATAATGTGCACAAAGCAATATAAGAAGAAAATGTGTCTTCTGGTAGTAAAAATTGCACTAGGAGTATACTATCTGTGGAAGGAATTATGCCAATGCTCATCATATGAGTGCTTAAGTGGTTCGTGATTTAGGTTCATTCTGAGGGTTACTTAAGATACTGGTGATCTTTTTTTTTTTTTTTACAAGACTTAGCTGAGTATGTGTATTGTGAATCAACATTATCATCTACGCTGGGCGCAGTGGCACAAGCCTGTAATCTCAGCACTTTGGGAGGCCAAGGTGAGAGGATTGCCTGAGCCCACGGGTTCGAGAACAGCCTGGGCAACTTGGTGAGACCTCATCTCTACAATAAATGAAAAATTAAGCCAGGTGTGGTGGCACGCACCTGTAGTTCCAGCTACTTGGAAGGCTAAGGCAGAAGGATCACCAGAGCCCAGCAGGTCGAGGCTGTGGTGACTGGGAGTGTGCCATGGCACTTCAGCCTGGGCAATGGAGTGAGACTCTGACTCAAAAATAAATAAATAAATAAATGATCATCTATAAATACAATAGAGAGAAATGACAAATGATCCCAAATAAAGAAACTGAAATGACGGTTTAAACTGGATTACTTTTTTTTTTCTTGCTGGTCTTGCCATTTAACATACTCTTTATAAATGAACTGTGAGGGCTTTCTATATCTGTGACAAAATACTGCCATAGCTAATGTGGGGACCACAGATAGTTCACTAGGGCAAGTAATTCAGACAACTTCTCTAATTCTCATTTCTTTGACCCAAGAACTCCAATTGCCCAGAGCCTCTGGATAAATACATTTCTTTTTAACTATCAGATTGCTTGATTATGAGCCCAGAATCGCAAGCAGATTTATTTAATTTGGTTTGTTTTCTACTCTCTCGAAAAAAAGACTCTGCTAAAGTCTTTAAAAAATGTGTTCCAAAACAGATTTAAAAAAAAAAACAAACAACAGAAAGTCAAAGAATTCTAGGATAATATTTTTTTCCCCTCTGGAAAAAATAGTTCTCATTTGTTTTTTATCAGAAGTATTTTTTCAAAACTCGAATCCATTTTGTTTAATATCTTTAAGTTGGTATAATGACAATTCATTTGTTTCAGATAAGATTTTACATTCATTATTCAATGACTACTAATGGCTAAGTATATCTTTCAAAGAATCCCAGCTGGCAGGTTTATAACTTATACCTTTTCTTTTCAATTTGGGTTTGCTTTAAACTTTGGACACTGGTTTCTTTACCAAACAATTACAAAAGACCCTTCTCCCTCCTTGCATGAGAAAACGCTTACCAAATCCATCTCTTTATTTTGAGTACAGTGTTCACATATTGAAACAAAATCTGTGACCTAAAGCTCTTGCTTTATGTACTTTCTTCAGCATTTATGGCACATTTTTCTATTTCCTGCCTCTAAACCTGAGGTATTTCCACCCTTCCCTGCTTCATCCATACTCCAAAATCATACCCCTTCAGTGAACATCCTGAGGAGAACAACTGGCCGCTAACGTTGAGTTGAACACCAAGAGATGCCAGTCCGAACATCCTGTAGACTTCACGGCTCTCATGGCAGGAGGCCAGGGCAGCTGCCTGTTGTCAACCGATGCTAGGCGGTGTAGGGGTTAAAGGATGTACTGGAGAGTGGAACCTATGTCTTAATTTCTGTTTAATTGCTGAGTGGCCTATGAGACTCTTTTCTGAGTCTTCCTGTCCTCCTTTAAAATAACATTTATCACATAATGATGCTCTGAAACGTGGATGAGACATAGTGCGCTGCCTAGCATAGTGCCTAGCACATTAGGACTCAATAAATGGAAATCACAAAAATGAAAGTAGTAAAGGCATCCATAGTAATAATATAAATAATTTTTATAAGAACCATTACTAACATGGGTGCTAGATTGGGATTGACATTTTCTTTTAGACATCTAAGGGGACAGTTAGAAATCTGTATAATACAACAAGATAGCAAAGTGATAAATAGACATCTTTCTGTTAGATTTTTTTAAAAAGACTATTTTTCAGAGTAAGTTGTGAAAAGAGGTTTTTGGATCTTTTTACAGATGAGAAAGTTAATGCATGGTAAATAATGAAGACTTTTTTATGATGGAAAAGGGCTCAGGTTGAAAATAACAGTTCTCAGGTTTCCATACAACTAGCTGGAAGATAGAGCTTTGCAATCCAATAATAAGTTATTTCTTCAAATCCCCAGAGAAAGAAAGCCCAGATTCTGAAATAACTCCCTCTCAATTTTTGTTCTCTTATATAAACCATGTTCAGCCAGAAAAACAACCACTTTTTTTCCTTCATTCTTGAAATGAACCCATTTAATCAAGATTAGCAAATATTTTCCTTGGAAACTTATGTCAGATCCAACATGAAAGACATTAGTGAGAGTGAAAAGCCCATTGTTTTATAAGGTCACTGATCAAATTTTAACCTTATCTTACTTAAAACTTTGACTTGAAAGTTATATAATAGTTCTAGATGCAGTGTCTGGGATATTGAACCAATTTGTAGGAGTGGACAGAAGGCGTTAGCTGAGATGTCATGGGACAAAGAAAACTAACTAGAAAAAATGTGAAAGGAATTTAAGAAAGTTCACTCAAGTATAATCTAAGATGAAAGCTTAGAAATATTGGGTAATTTTAACTCCAGAGGATCACATACCACAATGTCTGGATTTCCAATGGACACAAAGTAAAATTCTACACCAACACCTGTCATTTCAGGTAAAACTTCTTGAATGGGTTTCTTGAGGGTCCTGAGAGCTGATGCACTCTGTGGCACCTACTTCCTCTGCCTTAAAATTGTTTTCGTTGATGTCCACTCCAATAATCCTGGCTGCTTCTGCTGCTTTACAACCTTTGTTAGCAGACAGACAGACTCCTCTCAGACACAATCCAATAGAGCCTGGAGTCACCTAAGCACATCAAGGCAGGAGACCTAGAAAACAAAAGCAAAGCGAACATGTACTTTTACTCAAGTGGGAAGGCCAAGTCTATATAGATGAAGTTTTTATAAGAAATAAGCGAAGGACATTTATAAATAAAACATAACTCAACAGTTTAGTTTCTAAAGATATTTCTAGATGTGGAATACTCTTGTCCGAGGAGCAAAAAACTACCCGTAAGTAGAGAGTTTCAAGTCCCAGGAATTGACCTGAGTAGTAGTTTAATGAATTTTCATTGAACCTTAAGACTCATTTGACAGAATATTTAATTCTAAACATGTTTTCAGTTCTTCAAAACTGTCTCTGTCTTCCTGCAACCCTTTCTTCTCTTTCTTTTTTGGATATCAGTAAACTTTACATTACTTACAGGATCAATGTCTTGTGAAAGCAAAGGTTTACTTTTTATTGAGTACCGTCAAACGTGAGACTAGTTTATGTTGAACTTCTTCCATTCTATCTCTCTGTTTAGCACTGGGACTCATGGACACTAGAAAAGGCAAAGTTCTAATATTCAACAGCCCCTTTAAGAAGAGAGCTGGGAAGGGTTGAGGAAGTTTCGGAAACAGGAGTTCAACAGTAGGCTCTTTATTCAGAGTGGGACTACCTGGCCAGTCTCTCTGACGTAGTAACACCCCCTCCACCACTTGGTCCTTTTATCTTCTTTTAAAAAATTCTTGATGCTTACCACTACCTAATATTTTATTCACTAGAATGTAAGCTTGATGAGCTTTGTTAGCTGTTGAATTCTAGCACCTGCAACAGTAAGTGGCTCCATCAATGTTTGTTGAATGAAAGAAAGAATAAACTGGAATGTGAAAGGACACATAGCCATGTTGTAACTGTGTTAGGCTGACTTCAGGAATTCCTGATGCCTCCACTTGTAAATGACATCCAGACTTAATTTGTCACTTTCTGCTGACCAGGAGGAAATAGGAAAGTTGTTGAAGGAGGTGTGGGATGACTAGGTATATAGTAGAGAACTTCAAGATATTTGGAGAAAGACTTGGGATTTTTCCACAGGTGGTATAATCAGACATGTCCCAGGTGCTTGAGACCTTTCAACTTCTCCCAATAATTCCATTCAAAATGGGCATAAATGCCCTTGCCTTGGCAGTATTGATTGCAGCACTGAACCCAGTGGAAAAGCCACAGCTAATCAGATCTACTTTCTCCAGAGGTACAACTGTGTCAGTGTTGACGACTGAGATTCCCTTTATCACTGTGTATTCAGAGTAGGTGCTTGTATACCAAAGTGATATATTGATTTTCCCTTTCAGGTACATGGTTTGATTTTCCCATCAGATACCAGTATGGGTTTTGACTATCTTTAAAAAATAAAAACAAACAAAACATTTACTTTGAATTAGAAAGCTTAGATCTCTGATGAAATTGGAACTGTTTCCAAAAAGAAAATATTAGTAACGACTTATTTGAGTAGTATACACTAATTTTCCGCAGAATTCAGGCAAGAGGTACATTCTCCACATTGTGGTAGAAAGAGTGTGATAACTTTATCCCCTAAGAGAGCAAAACCATTTTTAATTAAGATGCTAATTTTTTAAAGTAAAGAGATATCTGTCTCTCAGCATTTCAATAGCAAGGCACCCAAGAAGCTATGACAACTGGGAGTTATTTCTACATTTTAGCTGTGCTTGTTACTACAAATAATACCAAATACTTACAGAGAGAGGGGATGTCTTCAGCATCTGTGTTCAGTCCTGGGCTCAGTACCTGAATCTTAGAGCACTAAATGCTTTTGTTATGTCACCATGTCAAGTCTTACCTTTCCTTATTTTCTACACTAACTTCCATTGTCATGGATTTGATTTAAGATAGTATGGACCCCACACACTAACTGAATTAGCTCTGGGTCAGGGAGGAAGGATTGCCTACATGCTGTCCTCTGTGTCTGACATCAACCCTTTCCTCTTAGCCTTGGAGATCTCAGGTAGGCAGATTTCTATAGCACTGGTCAAAGTATCAGGACGAGATGCAATAACTTTCCTGTGATGAACTTACTGGCTGCTCCATTATCCAACACTGTAAGCCAAAGCAATTTATTTTATACTTTTATTTAAAAGCCTATTAAGATTTAGGTTCTTCTGTTTTATTTATCTTAATTTTTTAAAAAAGTAACACACAACTATAATAAAAATTTAAACTGCCCAAGGAGTGAAAATTGTCACCCTATTTCCTAGTTCCCCACCCTAGAGGCAATTACTCAGATCAATATCTGTAGTATTTTTCAGAGCCAAAAAACCCTTTAACAATGCAAAGGACAGCATACTATCCACCCTGCTTTGGGCCTTGCTTTTTTACTTAATGGTATATCTTGAAGCTTTTTCATTTTAGAACACATAGAGCTCCATCATTTTATTTAATGTTTATATAATATAGCATTGTATAGATATGTCATAACTTATTTAACCAGTGCCATGAACACTGATAGACTTTTAGGTTGTTTCTTGTCTTTTATTTTCCCCCAACACTAAAAACACTAAAAATAAATGCAATGGATATTTTGTACATATGTGGGCTGTGGTAGGCAGAATTTCTAGAATATCCCCCACAAAGATACCCTGACCTAACCCCAAAAACTGTGACTATGTTGAGATATCATGCTAGTGAATATGTTATGTTACATGGCAGGAGTTGTTGACGTAATTAAGCTTGCTAATCAATTAATATTAACATAGGGAGGTTATATCATCCAGGTGGACCCAAGAGACCCACATGAGCCCTTGGAAAGAGAGAAGAGGAAAGCAGAAGAGGAAATCAAATGACTCAACACACGCAAAGAATTGGATGTGCTATTGCTGTTTTGAGTCTGGGAGGGGCCACAGGAGAAGGGATGTGAGCAGCTTTGAGGTACTGAGAGCAGCCCCAACTGACAGCTGGTGAGGAAATGAGGATCTCCATTCTACAACCTCAAGAAATTGGATTCTGACAATAACTTGAATGAACTTGGAAGTGGATTCTTCTCTAGAGCCTCCAGATAAAAACCCAGTTGTCTAACACTTTGACTTTGACCTAGGTAGCGAACACAGTCAAGCCTAGCCTAGCCTACCCAGACTTCTAACCTACAGAGACTGTGAGATAATAAATTTGTGCTGTTTTAAGCAGCTAAGTTTGTGGTGATTTTTTTTTCTAGCAGCAGTAGAAATCTAATACATGGGCATATATCTATGGAATGAATTTCTATAATTGAAAATGTTGTGTCCAGTGATATATGCCTTTAAATGATGTTACATATTGCCAGATTTAGAGTTCTGCAAATTTCCTTTCCAAACAATAAGATACAAGGGAGCTGTCTGCCTGTGCTTGTATCAATTCTATTTATTATCAAACTTTAAATCTTTTCTAGATTTAAAAAAGTGTGTTTTCCATAGTATTTTCTAAGTTTTTTGCAAATTGACAAATTATTAATTATGTATTTTTGTGTAAAACATGATATGTGTATATAATATGGAATGATTAAATCAAGATAATTAACATTTTCATCATTTTAATACTTTTTTGTGGTGAAAACATTTGAAATTTACACTCTTAGCAATTTTGAAATGTACAACTTATTATTATCAACTACAGTCACCATGCTGTTCAGTAGATTTCAAAAAAAAATTTTTCCTATCTTGTAGAAACCTTATGCCATTTGACAAACATCTCTGCATTTTCCCTACCCCTAGCCTTTAAAATGTTACTTATTTTTAATATATCTCAGATTGGGTATATTTTCATATGTTTAAAGCCATTTGTATATGTATATATTTTTTCTTCCAAATTAGACATGTTTTTTTCTTTGCCCATTTTTCTACTGAGTTTTTAAAAATGTTCTTAAATAATTCCTTTTATATTAAGGAAATTATGCCATTGTCATACTTGTTTGTTGACTTTTTGTTTTTTATATGCAGAATTTAAATAATGTTTACATTAGCACATTTATCTATACAGTATATTATTTTATGCCTGCTAGATTTTTTGTATTAACATTTTCTTCCCTTCTCTGAGATAAAACGTTTTCTCATGCTATCTTATAGTACTTCTATTTTACTTTTCACATTTAATTCTTAGATTCATATCTTTTTTTTGTATAAAGAATGAGATAGCACATTAAAAAGGATACCTGATCTCAAACCAGGCAAAGTGGGGACCAAAGGGAGGCCCAAACTTTACGTGTATGATGTCCACTTGTATACCTAATCCTGAATTGTACCCCACATCTTTAAAATAAAATATATTTAAAAAGAATGAGATAGAAATTCAGCTTAATTTTTTTTAACCCAGATAACCATCTGGTTATTTCAACACCATTTATTGAATAATCCATGTCTCCACTCTTAAATTTGATAGAAAAACCCAATCCTGCATTAAATTCCTATATAAATTTGGATCCAATTCCAGATTGCTTATTTATTTGGTTCCATTAATATGTTTGACTACTTATCATATGCCTCATTTAAATAACTGTTCAACAGTTTAACTCAGTTTACCTTTTTCCATAAATTGTTCTTTTGTTTGTACTTTCAGGTTTAGTATCAGTTTCTACTTCTTGTTTTTCTTATTTTCAAAATATAAATGCAAGTAATACAATACTTTTAGTATTCTGGTATAACTTATGAGTAATTATCCATCCTTTTCTAAGAAGTGGGCAACATTCCACCTTTTATTTCACTTGATCTTAGCATACTTAACATATACTTTTAATTTTCTTTTCTTTTCTTTTCTTTTTGAGTTGGGGTGTTACTCTGGTGCCCAAGCTGGAGTACAGTTGCATGATCACAGCTACGCTAATCTCAGGAGATCCTTCCACCTCAAACTTCCAGTAGCTGGAACCACAGGCATGTACCACCACCACACTGGGCTATTTTTTTTTTAGTTTTTGTAGAGATAAGGTCTTGCCAAGTTCCTCAGGCTGGTCTTGGTCCCCTAGGCTCAGGCAACTCTCTCATCTCTGCCTCTCAAAGTGCTGGGATTACAGGCGTGATCCACTGCACCTGGCCTTTCATGTATTTTAATACTAATTCTCAAAAATACTTAAAGACCAAAGTCACCAAAGGTGTGAGGGAAAAATGAATGAAGGTGTGAGGGAAAAATGAAGGATGAATCTAATCTTCTGAGAAGAAAGATAGGCATTAATACTAATTGGATGAAAACCATGCATTTATTGATAGGATGACCACTTTTGCAGAGTTGAAAAACATAAATAGAACAGAAAACTTGCCATTTCTGCCCTTCACATTAACTGTGACTAATAGGTAGTGACTACAAATAAGTCCTACATATTTATGTTAAACAGTTATTGTACCTACCTTGAAACTTAATTTCAGAACTTAACACTGGAGGAAGGCACTTTTCATCAACTTGATCACAAAGACTTCATGCAATTTACATTGCTGAAATGGTTATCAGGAAATATTACTTATATTTAAATTTACTTTATTAGAATTGGCTTGATAATTATTTATGGTTTGGGAACATTAGACTTTGGTACCAATGGTAAAACTATAATACCCATTGTAGCATTAGCAGAGTGTGTGACTCAAAGGACTTGGGATAAACCTTTCTCCATGAGGAGAAAAAAAAATGCAGGCCAAGCCTCTAGAGCTTATGCAAAGACTATTAGGCAAGAATAGCATTAATTCACCTGAAACACACCAACAAACCCCACTTGTATTAATAGAAACCTTTGTGCGCCTGTAGTTCGGCTACTTGGAAGGCTGAGGTGGAAGGATCGCCGGAGCCCAGCAGGTCGAGGCTGCGGTGGCCGGGAGCATACCACTGCACTCCAGACTGGGCAATGGAGTGAGACACCAACTCAAAAAAAAAAAAAAAAAAAGAAAAAGAAACCTTTGTGCAGTGGGACCTCTTAAACTTAGCATTTATAGATTATGAGTTGATGTAAGCTCTGAGGTCACTTTACAGTCCCTTCATTTATGGAGAAGGAACTCAAAACTCAAAGAAGTACAGTGACTTTCCAGGATCACATAGCCAGTTACCAGTTGAGCAGAATTATCTCAGATTATCACTACTCCTTTCTGTATGTCAACTTTGCACATTTTGTCATTTCACTCCTTGCATTCAATACGTCAATCACATTGATGTTCTTTCAATTCTTCTCCCAAACCCTTCTTCTCAAAGAATGATCTCAGCCTCCCTTGTCTCTGATCCTTCCACACTTGTAGTTCCTTGTTCTGGAAATGTCAAAAAATACATTGAACTAAATAAAAATGAAAATGACACCGAAGCCAAAGTTGTACAGAATCAAATACTTGCAGTGCTAATGACTTACAGTAGAAAAGTGGAAAAGTTGCAAATTAACAATCCAAGCTCATGTGTCACAATCTCGGAAATAAAAGAGAAAAATAAACTAAAAATAAATAGAAGAAAGGAAATAACAAAAAAGAGCAGAAATTAATGAAATTGAAGAGAAAAATCTATGAAACAGAGCAATTGGAAATATCAATAACATAAAAAAACTTCTAGCAAAACTGACAAAGAAAACCAGAAAACATAAATTACCAATAACAGGAATAAAACAAAAATTCACTGCAGACACCACAGATATCAAAAAGCGAAGAAAAGACTTAACAAATCTACATGCGTGTATTTGACAACTTCCTCAAACCACAAACTACAAAAACTTATCAAATATGAAATAGAGCATCTTTATAACCCTATAATTATTAAGGTAATTGAATTTAGAATATAAAATATCTCAAAAAAGAAATCTGTAGACCTAAATGGAGTCCCTGGAGAGTCTACCAAATATTTAAAGAGGTCACACTATTCTACAGAATCCTTTTCAGAAAACAGGCGAAAAGGAAACACTTCCAAGTTCATTTTATAAAATTATTGATGCCAAAAGATAAAGACAAAGAGAGTGCAAAAAAAGAAAAATAACATTAATGACTCTCATGAATATAGACACAAAATGAATCTAGTGATATACAAATGGAATTATATACCAAATGAAAAATTTTCCAGGTATGCAAGTCTGGTTCAACATTTGAAAATTAATCAATATAATCTACCATGGCAGCAGGCTTAAAAAGAAAAATAATATGATCTTACCATTTAACACAGAAAAAGCATTTACTTGTCTTTTCTTTTCTTCTAGCTAAAGTCTGCCTACTGGTGCTGCCTTTCATTGCAAATGCATTTCTTTGTCTCCATTTTTCCTCAAGATCCTAGGGTCTTGGTCAAGACTCTTAGTCCAAATACAGGAATTTTCTCAGCTCCAAATCCAAGTTAGTAAGCCCTTTTGTAAACTAACTTTACTTGCAGTGAGTAACAGCTCTGCAAAAGGTGAGGTGCTCCTAATAAACTACTAGAGAACTATCTAGTATCCATCCGAGTCTTTCAACAATGAGACACATATTCAGAAAGCCAAAATAATAACTCAAGCTTAGAGACAAAGATGATCATTTCTGCATTTAAAAAAAATTCTGTATATTCTGTTAAAAATTTTAAATTTGGACCCTTTATTTTTTTATTTTTTGAGTTGGAGTCTCACTGTGTCACCCAGGCTGAAGTGCAGTGGCAAACTCACAGCCACTACAGCTTAGATCTGCTGGGCTCAGGTGATCCTTCCACCTCAGCCTTCCAAATAGTTGGAACTACAGGTGCGCGCTACTACCCCTAGCTAATTTTTTGATTTACTGTAGAGAGGAGGTCTTGCCAAGTTGCCCAGGCTAGTCTGGAATCCCTGGGCTCAGGGAGTCCTCTCGCCTCGGTCTCCCAAAGTGCTGGGATTACAGGCTTAAGCCACCACGCCCGGCACATTTGGACACTTTAAAGCCCACATTTAAAACTCAATATAGCTGGGCGTGGTGGTACAGGCCTGTAGTTCCAGCTACTTGGAAGGCTGAGGCAGAAGGGTTACTGGAGCCCAGCAGGTCAACACTGAGTGTCCATGAGTGTGCCACTGCACTCCAGCCTGGGCAACAGAGTGGACTCCAACTCAAAATAACAACAGCAGCAACAACAAAACTCAACGGAGTGGATCCTAAGAGGGGACTTGCTTTTGAGGGAAAAAAACCAGTTTGCACAGTTTCACCTTTTGTGCTCTTTCTCTGAGCTAAGCCTATTTCAGATTACATTTGGAACCTCTCAAGCAACAGAAGAGACGGAATTTCCAGGAAGTAGTATAGGACTTGGTCTAATAATCACCTGATTATATAGAAAACTCAAGACTCAACCTTCTCATCTCTCTTCCACTTTCTACAGTGAAAGTGGCTGCAGAATCTCCCTTTCTCAATAACTTCATCTGTGATTAAGAAAGTCAGCATGAGTGCTACAGGCAAAGTAGGCATTGTCTTCTCCTTTGTGTTGTGTCATACTTGTGTCAATTTGTGTGCTTATCTCTTTACATACAGCTCATCTCCCGACTAGTCTCTGGGGCCCTAGCGGTAAGAGGCTATCATAACCATGTACCTGCCCGCCTCCTTTTCCTTTTCTTTTATTCTCTTTATCTGCTTTGGCTTTTCTCTGTTTTCTCATTCCTTCATTAAGTAATATCCAATAAGTAACGTCCAAGCCCTTTGTCAAACTTTCTAGAGTCAAAGATATATCCTCTTCTTCAAGGATCTCACAGAGAGACAAGGTGATTATAAAAGAATAGGCGAGGATAGTAAACAAGAGATAGAGGATAAAGCCTTAAGGAAAAGTGGCTTCCCAGAGGTGGTAGCTAAGGGCAAACTAACTGGAAAAGCAAGAATTCATCAGGTAAAGGAGGAGATGTTCAGGCAGATAAAGCAACAGGAGGAGAAATGTAGAGACAAGAAAAATATCCCATATGAGAAGTTTCAGATTTTTTTTGTGTGTGTGTGTGTGGCTGGACGGTAAAGTCTGAAGCGGAAAGAGATAGGAAATAAGGTTAGAAAGACTACAGGGAGAGGATCTGATGTCAGTGGATTGTGTTAAGCAATTGGTAACATCATTTTTAGATAGGAGATTAGCATGATAGGGATGATATTTCAAAATGGCAATGACATAGAGAGTGTATTTGAGGGTGATGAAACCAAGCCAGGGGTAATGCAGAAAGCTCCTTCAAAAGACCAGGGGAAAGGCATTGAGGGACTGGACCACACAGTAGTCACAGAAAATGGAGAAAAAGAGACAGAGTCCAGAAAAAATTTAGAATGTGGATGTTGGGGAAGAAAGAAAGAAAAACAAAGGCTACTTTCCAGGTTTCTGTCTTGGATGAGTGAACAGATTGCATGGTGCTAGTTGAAATAAAGAAAACGGAGGAATAGATTGTGTGTTGTGTCTGCTGGAGGGTGGAAGATAGTGGAAATGGGAGAAAGAAGTAGTGATGTGCTCCTGTTCTAACATGCTGAGTTTGAGATACCTGTAGGACATTCAAACAGCAGATGAATACATGAGCCTAAAAGTTTAGGGAGAAATAGATATAGATGGTTCACATAAAGATAGCGATTGAATCTATAAAAATAGATGTGACCACTCAGGAAGATAATTTATAGTGAGGATAGTGGGACTTTAAATCAGAACCCCTAAGAACTACCTTGTCACCAACCATTTCTCCAACCTCAATCTGCCACCACCTCCATTTGATGATTGTTTCCATTCCTTGCTCCAAAACTCACTCCTCCACCCCCAAACTGCTTTTTATTCCCCATACCTAGGATCACAAATAACTTCCACACCGTAATGCCATTCTTAACCTGAAACAGTCACTGGGCAACTTTACTCATCATGGTAATGTCAAAAGTATGACATCTGCAATCCCACCACTGGGTTTCTCCTCAAAGGAAAAGGAATCAATATATCAAAGGGATACCTGCGCCTTCATGTTTATTGCAGTACTATTCACAATAGCAAAGATATGGAATCAACCTAAGTGTCCATCAACAGATGAATGGATAAAGAAAATGGGGTATATATACACAATGGAATACTATTCATCCATTTACAAAAATGAAATCCTACCATCTGTATCAATAAGGATTGAACTGGAGGTCATTATCTTAAGTGAAATAAGTCAGGCACAAACAGACAATATCACATGTTCTCATATGTGGGAGTAAAATAATGTGAAGTAGAGAGTGGAAAAATAGATAACAGAGACTGGAAAGGGTAAGTTGGAGGACAGGGGGAAGGATGAAGAGAAGTGAATTAAAGGGTACACACATACAGTAAGATAGAAGGAATAAATTCAATGTTTGATAGCAGAGTAAGGTAAATATAGTTAACAAAAATGTATTGTACTCAGGCAATGGATACCCTGAATATCCTGACTTGATCACTACACAGTATATACATGTAACAAAATGTCTCATACACCCCTTAAATATGCACAAACTTTAAAATTTGTAAAAAAACTTTTAAAAGTATGACATCTATCATTTTGGTTGTGTTGCATTTTGTAAATATAGTTGATATTTGCAAAACTAATTTGAATACAGTTGCTGGTAGTATGAGAAAAGTTGGAAAGTGGTAAAAAAGGCTACCCTCAGCATATAGTTATTCTTTTTTTTTTTTACTTGAGTGCAAAGATTGGACTAAACTTTCTAATCATCATTAATATAGGAATCCTCCAACACTTAAGCCTAGGGAGTTTCCCTCTCTTCCCCCATGTTCTATTTCCCAGGTTATCAGATGCAGCGCAGCCGTACTCTGAAAGCCTGGTGCACCGTTATTCATTGAAGAGATTAAAGTGGCCCTTCCAAAGGCAAGGGGTATTTGCATAAAGGTAAAACATTTTGAAATCCACCTTTTCACACCCAGAACCAGAGCTGTTTACTATAAGTTGCACATTTGTTTCAGAATGTTCAACTCCAGAAAAAAACTGCATATTTAAAAAAATTTCTTTTTTGTTAAACATTTCCACCAACCTTTAAACCCAGCCAGGTAAAAGGTTAAGGAGGTAAAGTGTAGGCTAACTGCTCAAAGGATAAAACTCATGCTTATTTATAGCTATAGTACTAGTTATTAATTAAAAGAAATGTCTACCCCAAACCATATTTTAATCCATACTTGTAAATTTTTAGGTGTTCTTTATAACATTTGTAGTGAAATATTTTATATGAAAAAAATTGTTTCACTACAGATAAATCACATTTGAATCCTGGAAACTCAAGTTAGAGCTGGAAGGACCTGGGAGTACTCGTAAGTACAGTTTATGATAGATTACAAAGAGATAGTCATTTTCTAAGTTATCTTACCTGGGCAGTCCATGTCCTCTTCTCAGAGAGGCTTCTCAATTTTACACCTTCTATGGAGCAAACAGTGGGTCACTGGGCTATCCCTCTCCACTCTCCACCTGCAGGGTCACGACTCATGTAACAAGGTTAGACACTCACTTAAAGACATCCAACCATTATCTGACAAATTGCACATCTGAATCTCTCACAAGTGAACTTGAACCAAGTTATGGACACTATAGCAAGGCAAGTGATGGCGGGCACTAGAGAGATTGGGTGAACTTAGGGCTGGTAGCTGCTTTTAACCATATGACCAGATACATAAATGAAGACAGTAAGTCTGTAGAGAATTACAGGTGAATGCAGCTATGCCCATGTTGAATCAAAGTAGAGAGAGGAAGAAAAGGGCTGTTTGTTGACTTTCTAGGTCCACAAAGTCTGACAACACTTCTTACGGTTGGGAATTATATGATATTCTCCCAATAATTCCTCTTTTACGTGAACACATTTCAATAGATTTTATTTCTTGACTAAGGATTGCATGCACGTGGGAGTGGGTGTATGGCTGCGTGTATGCAAACTGCATACCCATTTTAGCGATGAAGAAACTGAAACCCAAAAAGAATAATTTACTCCCAAGATCACACAGCTAAGAAGAAAAGGAGGTGAGATTGTAGCCCTGAACTCTTACCCATTGCACCCATTGCTCTCGAGTGCCTTCATTTTAAATTCTCCGACTTACAATAAAGTGGGATTATGACTTATACTAATAACACAATCTCAAGCCCACCTGTGAACTAAATGAAGCCTTCAATTATAACAGGAAACATTATTTCTTTCCCTCTTGTATTTTTCCCTCTTGTATTCCAATTTCTTTACTTTTATCACTGGTCTTTCTCCTTCACCCACAAGCTCAATGAAGGACCAAGTGAGAACTTCAATGTCCCATGTGGTTGTCCAGCTTCTCTTCTGACCCCATCCAACCCTCCTCAGTAAGTTTGAAGTCATCATCTTGGTTTTGAAATCAGCTAGTGAAAGACACTGCATTGCTTTAAGCAAATTATTATTGGTCTTTTTCTATAATTAAAACTGATAAGAAATGAATGCAGTGTATTAATGGAGCATATCAAACTAGCAAAAAGGCCTAAAACACTAACAACTCTAAAACATCTTTATTTTGAGACAGAGAAAAAATTCTAGTACTTTTTGTTTTCCATACAGATTGTAGTCATGGAACTTTGTGGTACAGAGACAAAAATGTTGGAGAGTAACACCTTCACCGTGTTTATCTTGGGCCACGTAGGGGCTGGAATAGCTAGAGTATGGAAAGAGTGAGCACGGTGAAAACAGATATGAACTGGCACAGGGGATGGGAAATAGCAACAACCTGGAACCCACATTAAGAAAATTAAGGGTAGACACAATGGTTCATGCCTGTAATCTCAGCACTTTGGGAGGGGGAAGCAAGAGGATTGCCTGAGCCCGGGAGGGATGGGGGGTGGTATGGGATGAAAAATCGATGTGTTCTCCAACTTTTAGTTTAGGTTTTCTCACACACACACCATCGCATAAAACATTGTGTTAGCCTGATGCTTTGAATGAAGAAGAACCCCTGCAATTTGGCTAAATTCTCAGCACACTTATCTTTTCCTGTGAAAGTGAAACTTCTAATCTCCTGTTATCAATGTAGGGAAGTGTCTTTTGCTTTTCTAGGACTAGTGCTAGATGTTTTTCAATACTCTCTTACTACTGGTGACCATGGAATGCATTTATTCGAATACTGCCTGGGTAGAGGAGTGAAAATGTTTGGTTAATGATTTTCAAAGGACAGCCAATTAAAGGTCGATTTCAAAATTCTATGAATCTGGTTGTGGTTTATCATAGAACCCACAACCCAAGTCTCGTTTGTAGAACCCATAGCCCCAGTCTCATTTGCTCTGACCTCAATATACATAGAGGCACAAGAGGTATCAGAGAGGTGGAAAGTGACTTTAAGGTCAAGCAAACCAACATCTATATTTTTCAGACGTTTAGGTGCCCTACTGATGTCAGTCAACCCACACAACAGGCATTAATAATTTCAACCCAAACCATTGTTGATTTATGTTAGTCACTGCTAGGTGGGATTTCTTAGCTTGGCCTCAGGAAAAGTGAGATATAATACTACCCTAGGGAAACCCAGTTCTCTTTAGATGTCAATGTTCTTGCACTCTTATTTATTTAGATGAAAGATACTTTGCAATCAAGACCTTTACACTCATTCTTCTATGCAAACATAATGTGGTCCTTGCAAGCTGGATGGTCTACTACTTACTATATACAAATTATATTTTCTCTCCTATGGCTTCAATTTCTACAAGACTTTTTACCTAGAAGTTCATGTTCATCATCAAGTTCATCAAGCTCCTAAGACCTAGATCACTGGTGACTTGCTCCTCAACGGCTTCTTCCCCCATTCTATAGAGTCAGAAACAAAGTCCCTATGCCCTGAATCTTGAATCTTGGCTTCCCTGACCAGACATCACATCCAGCCCTCTACTGTATAATAGTTAGGCATGTATGCAGTGTCCTACACTCCAGGGCTGATCCATCAACCCTGAAGACAGCGATTGCATTCAACTTGGTTTTGCCAGCTGTCTAGTGTAAAGTCTTGCTGCTAGGCACTTAAAAAGTGGATGCTAAATAGAAATACTTCTGAAATGTCAAATAGTAAATATTTGATTGAAAATAAACCCTTAAAAGCAGCACACATTGTAGCTTTTTCTTGTGGAAGTCAAATCATTTCAAAATTGTGTTCTTTGTAGGTTGCTAATTATTAATTAATTTCTTTATCTTATCTACCAGTACTCAAGATAATAACAATGAAAATATATTACTATAACATACTTTTGTAGCACTTTTTTTTTGAGTTGATGTCTCACTCTGTCACTCAGGTTGGAGGGCAGTGGCATGATCACAGGTCAACACAGCTTCAGCTTTCTGGGCTCAGGCAATCCTCCCATCTCAGCATCCCAAGTAGCTGGGACTACAGACACACACTACCATGCCCAGATAATTTTTTGATTTTTGTAGAGATGAGATCTCCCTATGTTGCCTGGGCTGGTCTCGAACTCCTGGGCTCAAGCAGTCCTCTCGCTTCGGTCTCCCAAAGTGCTGGAATAACAGGCATAAGCCATCACCCTGGCCTTGTAGCATTTTTTCTTTCACTGGTCTTTCTTTCTTATTTTCACATTTGATTTTCATAGCAGTTTCTCAAGAAAGTTGCTATTACTATCCCCATTTTGTGATAGAGGACAGTGATGTGGGCAATGGGCTGTGGGCTTCTCACAACTGACTCAGTTTCTTTACTGCTGTTCCCTAAACCATTTCCAACTGCCCGTGTTTACATTTGATCTCTCATTTTTTCACTAAAGTTTGAATAAGAGTCATGTGTATATCTCACAAAGACATATCTTACACACAAACACCCATGCATCCACACACCATTCACACACAGATACTTGCCAATGTCCATCCTGGAACAATTCAGATGCCTTATTGATTTTTTCAAAAGGCAGCTTACAGGTTACAAGTGAGTCTATGTTGATTTTTTTTTCAGGGCGGGTAATCAGTTATCAGTTTAGGAATAGAGTCTCTGGTTTTAAACTGTAGAAGAGAAGGTCAGCAATAACAGGATCTGAAAAAATAACAAGACTAACCAAAGCATCCAATTGGTAAAAGCATTCATGGGAGACAATCAGCCATTCACCTTCTGATCCTTTTCCTAGCAAGACAATTTATTCCATAGCAGTTGCTGTTAAGGAGCATTAAGATCATCCAGTATAATAGATGGGCCCTCTGTATGTGAGCTTAGTGCACTCTCGGAGCCGACCTGGGGCTGTTGTGATCATAGCCCATTAGTCCACAGCTCTCCTTGTCTAACGATTTCATGTAACAGGGCACCTATCGATGTGGATGATTTGAGTTGCCACGTTCTCCTTCCACCTAAGGCTCTAGATAGGTCTGCTTTACAAGCCTAGTATTTCAACCTCAGAAACAAATCTCTCTGATTCTGTGGGAGTGTTTTGGAGAGTGGTACAGCAGAGCAGTGGTAGTAGATCCTGTGGGTACCCTGCCTAGACCCCACTTACTATTGATGCCAAGAGTAAGACAGATGCAGAGATTGATTTCTGTTTTTATAACTTTGAGGAAACTGATTTAGAGGTTACGCATTTTTCACTGACTGTATACATCATGTTTATTTTCTATATTTTATAATGCTTTGATATCTTGGAGTCTTGGGAGCCCAAGGTTGACTGATTTCTAGAGATAAACTGTATTTGTGTGAGAGCACACCTTTGACGTGCAAAACAACATATCTGGAGCCCATACTTCCCCTTCCACCTGCCTTTTTTTTTCTTAAATCATACTCCAATTGTTGGGGACACCTACCCCCCTGCCCTAAATCACACCAGGACCAGTTATCAGAAAGCAATGGACCACTTCTATAGCCTGGAATTCATCAAAATTATTCAAACTATTTAATCCTAAACCTGCTTAGCTTGCCTGCTCTGCCTGGCTTGTTCCTTCCTGTGAAAACCACAATAAATGGTCCAGCTGATGCTTTCTAACTCATTCCTATTGCCTCCTGACTGACCCTGGGGCTTCCCAGTGTGGGCCTGCATGATGTGGCATATGACTCCTTCTGTTGGGAGTTGTACATAATAAGCTCTTCTTTCAGGGCAGCTGTCAGTGTGTCTGTCATCTTCCCATATCTGATTAAAACAAACATTAGGTATATTTGAAAACACTCATGTGGATCTAGAAAGTGGTAAAGCTGATTCTGGAACCTAGGTCTTTATATTCCTAGCAGAGTTCTTTATAACTCATTTATAAAGAATGTTATGTTCTTTATAAATGCCACTTAAAACTTAATTTAAGTTTATTTAAAAATGTTAAAATCAAGCCGGGCTCGGTGGCTCAGCCTGTAATCCCGCGCCTTGGGAGGCTGAGGTGAGTGGATTGCCCAAGCCCGCGGGTTCGAGACCCGCCTGGGCTACTTGGCGAGACCTCACCTCTACAATAAATCAAAAAATTAGCCGGG
>CAUYQG010032711.1:0-12144 GCA_963574415.1 Tarsius wallacei
GAAATGAATGGCAGTATGCCAAGTATTGCCAGAAGCCAAAGGGGGAGAGATTATTTTAAGGGGAAGAGGTCTTCTCATAATATGCTGCAAGGGTTTTCTGTATTTTAAGCTGACTCTGCTGGAGACTTGGGCTGTAGGCAACCTGCTGCGGAATTTCCACCTTGCTAAGAGTTTGGAGAGAAGACTGATTAGACATATATCTTTAAAATGGTAAAGAGGGCCGGGCTCGGTGGCTCAGCCTGTAATCCCGTGCTTTGGGAGTCCGAGGTGAGTGGATTGCCTGAGCCCGCGGGTTCGAGACCCGCCTGGGCAACTTGGCTAGCCCTCATCTCTACCATAAATCAAAAATCAGCCGGGCGTGGCAGCGCGCGCCTGTAATTCTGGCTACTCGGAAGGCTGAGGCGGAAGGATCGCCAGAGCCCAGCGGTTCGAGGCTGCGGTGGCCGGGAGCGGCCACTGCACTCCAGTCTGGGCGACTGAGTGAGACTCCAACTCAAAAAAAAAAAAAAAAAGGTAAAGAGAACACCTCATCTACTTTGGAAAACATATTCCCTTCCAGATCTCTGCAGTTTCAACATCTAAATATGGTTCAAGCTGATAATTTCATAGTTAGCCAATAACTCAGTTAGATTCAGGTCCTTGGTTTCTTGGTGTGCAATTCTTCAAGAGAGCAAGACTGTGCCCCCATGTCTGCTTCAGAGTAAGTCGACTAATTATCTCAACCCTTCATAAGCTCTCTGGCGTCGATGACAGCTGGCCTGCTAAAATAAATTGGTCAATGCAGCTGATGATTGCGGCAACATTAATTACTGAACATAGGACAAATGACTTGCAGTAATGAATTCACTCAACATATGTTTACTCACAAAGCATCTTTGTTTTGATTTTCTCAAGGAGACCCTGACGTATCCTTTGAAGTATAGAAAAGTCAAAACTTGTTATTTTCAGAAAGAAAGGGCTAGAGAAGAAAGAAAAGCAGACGCCCAATATTAAGTGTCCTACGTCAGAGCATGCCCTGTGCAAAGTGGCATGGGTGTCAGACTCCACCTTTATTTCTTGTCATTTTCTTACATGGGCCCAGGAAGCCTCATTATTGTTTTGCATGACAAATCCAGTGATTCCCAAGTTTCCTGATGTGTGTCCCACACATCAGTTGTAGAATGGATTATTTGGGGATCATTGGCTTTGTGGAAAATCTCAGGCATCAGAATCAGTCAGAACTGCGTTTCAGTTTTCTAGTTGGGGCAAATTAGCTTACGTCTGTTATCCCTGTTTTTCTCATTTATGAAATGAGGATAATTTCCCCCACCTCAAAAGTTGTGAAGGGATGTTTATGTCTTCTTTGGATAAACAAGAGAAAATACCTGTGAAGTACTTATCACACTATGTGGGATGTAGTAAGTTCTTCCAATGACTCTTCATTCCTCTGTCTTTCCAGTTTCAATCTCGAAAAATGAATGAACCCAAATCATTCTCTTTCTTTGCATCATGCCTGCCCCTTCAGCTCTGAAGATTCTTCCTGCTTCCACGTGGGCCTGAGGGGCAGTGAAAGCAGAATGCTGGGAGTCCCGGTGCCTGATGAACTTGGCATGTACATCACTTCCAAGGACTTCAAAGGAGATTCCCACTTTAATTCCTTCTCTTTACCCACGTGTGTGAGCACACATGAACACACATACACACACTCACAACCTGGAATGTGTTCTCAAAGGGCATTGTCAAATGCTCCTATGCGGTCTCTGGGACACTGGATAACTGATGTCAGCTAACCTCAAGTTTCTTTTTTTAAGATTGCTTCTATAAGCTTAAGTAATTACAAAAAAAAAAAGAGCCAATAAATGAATGAACTTCCTTTACAATAAATGAATGAACTTCCTTTACATCGAATGATGAAAGAACGCTTAGTTGAGAAGCATTTTCTGTTGAGAAGCTCAGCCTGTTCTCTGCACAGCCCAAGTGCTCTGTTTCATGCTTAATCACAGCTCAGAGAAAACCCTGAAGGGCAGCCACCCTAGCCAAGGAGAACCGTGCTCTAACCTCAGTCATCTCCCACATACCCAGCAGTCTCCCAGACTCTCCAGGGAAGGCCTGCTTGATTTTTGCTAAGTTAATCGGCCACGTAAAGGAAACAGAGGTGCTGCCTTTGGCTTTGGGGAATTTTCATTCTGCTGTTGTTGTTACCTTATGGAATAATATCAGGGGTGGATCCCGTAACGCCAGACCTGGACAAGACCTTGAAGACGATCCGGCTTAACCCCAGACGTTAGAAGATGGGAAATTAAGACTCGGAGATGGAAAGTGCCTTGGTCAGGGCTGCAGAGAGGCTGTTGTTGGTGCCAGCTCGGGGCAACAGCCCAGGTTTCTAGCTCATGCGTTACCTTGTACATGTCGCAGCCTGATCTCTTTGGTTCTGGCATGGCGATTCTGTAGTCTTTGGAATCCAATACGCTGAGGTTTGCATTCATCGTTTATTTTTAAACATTGAAGATTTTTCTTATATCTTGTATATAGCTTCAATCCACGCTTGTATAGCTTGTATTGAAGCAACGTGACCCTGTTGCCTCAGGGTCACGTTGAAAAACAGGGATGAGGCCAGATGCCGTGGCTCACGCCTGCCATCCCAGCACTGAAGTGGGAGGCTGAAGTGGGTGGATTCCTTGCACTCAGGAGCTTGAGACCAGCCTGAGTAACGTAGTGAAACCTCACCTCCACAAAAAAAGAAAAATTAACCGGTTGTGGTGGTGTCAGCCTGTGGCCCCACCTATTCTGGATACTGACGTGGAAGAATCACCTGAGGCCAGAAAGTCAGGGCTACCATGAGTTGTGATTATTGGGATCATGCTACTGAAAAATTGGGAGGAGTGAATCCACTCACAGCCTGTGGTCTGGCTACCTGCGCTGACCTGAATCAACTATGCAGCGAACAGCTGTGGGCTTCACCGGCAGCTGGAGATTCTCCTCTCGTCGTCCCCAGGACAGTGGGTGGTCCCTTCTCTCTCATCTCCTTAGTGCCTCCCATGTAATAGGGGCTCGGAGACATCTTGCTGAAAGAAAGAAAGAGAGGAAGAATGAATACATGAGCAAATGAATGAGTGAATCCTGTCTCTTGGAGTTCCACTCCATTTTCTTTATCCTGCTTTCTCTTGTTGATCTTTTCACAGTGTCTAGAGTCACAGGATTTTACAGCTAGAAAGGGCATTTCTAGATCACCAAACCCTACACAGTCACTTTCCAGAACGGAGTCTGGAGAGAGTGAGTGCTTGGTCCCTGGTGGCAGAGAGATTCGGTGTCAGGGCTGGGGCTGGGGACCAGGTTTTATGATTCCTGGTGCAGGGATGACGGTTTTTCTATGACTGTAGTTCTTCTGGGCTGGTGTACTCCTGAGGAAACATCTTCCAGCCCAGCTAGTAACATAGAGAACACGCTGCAGGGGCCACTTCATAAGCTCGTGACAGTGATGTGGCGTTTTCAGGTCAGCCTGGTCTTGGAGAGTGTCAGCTCAATGGGTCAGTCAGCCAAGCCCCAGAGAGGGCAGTCTGGAGGGGCTGGTAAGCCTAGCCCTGGAAGTGTCAGCTCCTAGGGGCTGGCAAGCCAAGCCCTGAGAGTGCTGCTGGTTCTGAGGGCTGGCAAGCCTAGCCCCCTGGGTGTCTCAGCTTCGGAGTCTCCCCTTCTTCCGGCAGCTCTCCTGGTTCACCCTGCTCTGTCAACTGGCAAGTCAGTCTCTGGGGTGCATGGCTTTTCGACTCCGACGGTCTTCAGGTCGTGGCTCTTCTGGGTCAAAGTTCTTACCTCAGGCCCAGGAAGAAGGGGGGACACAGACAGCCGGAAAGTGAGAAAGCAGGATTTGTTCAGAGGACAGAGACGCTCCCACCGTGGGAGGGGACCTGAAGGGATTGCCCATCTGGGGCTGAAACCTGGTGCTTATATAGCCCTAAGTCCAAGCCGATTGGCTAGCACTCTCTGTGGCTGTAGCTGTTCTGACTGGTCAGTACTAAGGACCAATCGGCAGGAGGTAGGGGCCTAATAGTGAGTTGATTGGTTGCTTTTTGATTCCAGCACTGAGTACTTAAGCTGTAGCTTGAGAGGCTCGCAGGGAGCTTGTTTACCAATGCTGAGCCTGAGAGGCCTCCCGGGAGTTCACGACATAGTTACCAGAGGACCCGCTTGTCTGTCTGCCTAGCCTTTCTCTAGCTATCTCCTGTCTCAATAGGATGTGCTCCAGGGTGGCGACCTCATTAGCTGGAAGGATGAATGGCAAGCATGCAGAGCACAGATGATGCCCTCTACTGAAAGATAGACCCCTGCTTTGTCCTCTACCCAGAAGGGCCGCCCAGCCCAGTTGGGACACACACTGAGAGTGGACTCTCTCAGGATCTCTAGGGATGGGGCCAAGGAACAGGATGGAAAGCATTATCAGCATTCTTCAGTGCATGGCACATTCCAGTTGACTCTTTCCTTACACGATGCTCATAAATCTGTGAGGTTGGTAGAGATAATAGAAGACCCATTTTCAAAGACGTAAAAATCGGGACTCAGAAATTAGAGTGACTTGATCAAGATTTTGTGGTTACCATGATCGAGTGAGGACCGGGGTTGGGTTGAGTTTAGGATGGGATGTGAACGTGGATGCATATCTTTAGTCTCCAAGGCTGACATCAAAGGGAACAGCCATGACCTTTCACGTCACATTCCTTCGCACCAGCGTGTGTGAGAGAGAATTAGGGTAATAGAATGTGTCTCGATACAGAGGCTCTCCATTTTCTTTCCAAGACTCCCAATAAAAGGCCATGGAAACTACAGCATTTGCTGTAACAATGCAACCTGAAAGTACGGTCTCTCATATAAGATAGAAGTGTTCTTGTGCTTCATACCAGTCCAGTGGTGAGCCGCTTGGACCAACTGGACGGCTTTGCGCTTGAGGTCTTCCAGAGACTGGGGTTTCTTTCATAGCGTGTCTCTGCCATTCCCTAGGGTGCTGTCCTCCTCTGCATGACAGAAACTGTGTCTTGGACCAAGTCTCTGTTCCAAAAAAGAAGTGACGACAAGCAATTGCCTTGCACGTCACTTCTTACATGCCATTTGCAAGAACTGAAGTCGTGGGCTAGTTCTATCTGCAAAATGTTGAGAAATATAGTCTGTAACTGGGTGGGAATGTGTCCAGCTAGTGTGTGTGTGTGTGTGTGTGTGTGTGTAGAAGGTGGAGTGGTGATGATAGTTGTTTTATTAAAGGAAAAAAGAAAACACAGATACAAGGAGCAGTTAGTACTCTAGCACAGTGGCTGAGAAATATAAGTTGATGATTTCACTCCTGAAAACGTACCATTTGTGTGAGAGAAAACACCAAACTTCTTAACACAGATTCCAAGGCCCCCACATGGCCCAGTCTGTGTCTCCCAGACCATCCTTAACTCCTCCTGGCTCTTTTTCCACTCACTGGGCTCCAGCTACTCAACTCCTTCCCATGCCTTGATCAGGCCAAGTTCCTCCTGCCTTGAGACCTTCGCACAGGCTGTTCCCTCTGCCCGGAGACCCTGTCCCCTAATCTTGTCATGCCGTCCATTAGTAAAACTTAGGTGCTGCTCTGAGCCTTACTGCTACTAAGAAAAATAAGAACAATGTAACTTTATTGACTACATACTAAAGGCCAAAGTCTGTGCTGAGTAGTTTATATATATTTTATCTTATTTAATGCTCAAAGCAGCCCTGTAATTTGGGCACCATTATTATTTCTACTTGATGCCTAGGAAAATTCAGGTTTGGATCACACAGCTAGTAAGTGACAGAGCCAAGGCTAGTACCCCAATCTAGCTGACTCCAATGCCCGTGATCGCGATGTTTATGTTATATTTTCTTGTCCCTGAGAATCTGGATTCAAAAATGACAATTCTTGCATGACAGGATGGCTTAGGCAACATAAAATATCAAACAAGGAAAATATTCATTTCTTGTCATTCTTTCATTGTCAGTTATACTTAAGGTGAAAGAGATATCAGAGCTGCTAGTCCATAGACTAAACCTGTGCAACTCAAGGTGGCATTCATAGGCAGTTCATTCATTCACTGATGAAGCAAATGTGTGTGTGTGTGTGTGTGTGTGTGTGTGTGTGTGTGTGTGTGTAGCACCTTTTACACGGCAGGTCCTAAGATATTTGTGGCTTTTTTGATGCTGAGTAAAATAGACATGGTCTTTGTCCTTAAGGAGCTCACAAACTAGAGGAGGAGATAGGGGATTAACTACGTAACAACAATAACAGCTAGCAATAATAATAACGGTGATAATTCCACAAGTACAAAGAAAGCCATCTGAGAAAATGATGGGAGGGGGCACCTCAAACTGAGCGATCCAAAAAGATTCGGCAGCAGTAGGGCTTCAGGAAACAGTTTCAAAACCACTGTTTTAGAGTTATTTTTGTAAACCAAATATGTCAACGTCTTCATCTACTAAAATCTGTGTGTCATGCAGATGTCGTAAGTAGTACAGACTGTATTTCTCCTTGTGAGTTGGAAATCATGCCATTTAAATTACTTAAAAATATATTTTTAAGAAGTAGCATCTCAGCTGTGTTATGAAATATGGAAAGGAGGTATGACAGGAAGGGGGTCTCTAAGCAGAGGGAACAGCCTGTGAGCAGAGGTCTACTAGCAGAAGGAACTTGGCATGTTCTAGGCACAAGAAGGAGATGAGAAGCAGAGTTCAGTGAGTGGAGAAACAACCGGGAGGAATATAGGACGGTCTAGAAAGCATAGATCAAACCATATAGGATCTTGGAGGCTGTGATAAGAGGTTCGGCTTTTCTTCTCAAATGGCACGTTTTCTGGAGTGGTGTGATCGACTTATATTTTCATAAGATCTCTCTCGATGACATATGGAAAACGGGCAGGGGAGAAGCAAGAGTGAAAGCAAGGAAGAAAGTTTGCAGTGGTTCTGAATGAGAAATGATGGTGGTTTGCACTAGGGAGAGGGACCAGTTTCAGGTGCTGAGTTAAGGTGATGAGCAGGGCGGGCTTTGTGAAGATTTTGTAACCAGAATAGTGGCCAGTGGACAGCCAAATTTGGCTGGGCCCGCTCTGGGTAAACATTCCACATACATGTTGCACATGCACATTGACAATTCCTAAACATGGGGGCTCTTTAGGGGTTAGAGTCAGTTCATGAGATCAACGCAGGGATGCTGTGGGCAGAGCGTCTCAATCTGTACCTGTCAAGGGTCCTCGCTGAATCAAGGGAGAGTGACGGTGTTCCCTGGGGAATTAGTGCTACAGAGAAAACAAGCTAGAAGTGATTTTGATGTCTCCTATTTAATCATAAAAGCTAGTGTGAACATTTTTTGTATGTATATGCATATGTTCTATAGCATATAAATATAATGTAGTCATATTGACAATATCAAATTATCTCAAATTGCATATTTTTGTTTTTTTAAGCAACATATTTATTGATTTACAGCAAAAATTTCTTTTGCTTAATAATACATTGAGATGGTGATAAAATGGTTTTCATAATTTTTATTTTTATTTTTTGAGTCAGAATCTCACTCTGTTGCCCAGGTTGGAAGGCAGTGGCACGCTCCTGGCCACTGCAGCCTTGACCTCCTGGGCTCAGGCAATCTTTCTGCCTCAGCCTTCCAAGTAGCTGGAACTACAGGCATGTGCTACCATGCCTGGCTAATTTTTTGACTTATTGTAGAGACAAGGTCTCACCATGTTGCCCAGGCTGGTCTCGAACCTATGGGTTCAGACAATCCTCTTGCTTCAGCCTCCCAAAGTGCTGGGATTATAGGCTTGAACCACTGCGCCTGGCCCATAATTTTTAAAACCTTGAGTTAGCACTTTGTGATGCAGGAATTGTTTGCTTCATAATTCAACTGATTTGTATACTAAATTTTAATGGCTATCTCCACTAAAAATGATGCATCACAAAAATACATGAATCCAAACAGGAAAAGCACATTGTTAATTTCTCTAAGTAATAATGCATATTTTTCAACAAAGTACGCTAATTTTGAAAGAATATTGTCAAAACTGGCTAGCAAATTTCTATCTATCTTCATGTCAAACTGTTTTTTAAAAGCTCAATAGATTTAATTATTTTAATTATTGGATTTAAAACTCACTGCAATTGTTTGAATAGTTTAACCAATTATTTGAAATTTTGTTTCCAAGTTTTAAAGTTTGCAACATGAGAGGTTTTATAGATTGTGCACTATTTTCAGCAATGAAAGCATAAAACATCAAAATAATAATTATAGAGAATATTTCAAATTACTTGTAATCAAGTAAAACTGAACATCTAATGAAAAAAGTGTCTCATTTATACTGTGATTTCATGGACCTCTTTGTATAAAGCCATGCATGTCCAGAGTTGTGTGTTCCTCTTTTTGAGAAATGCAAAGCGGGACCCCCCCAAAATTGAAATTTATCTATAAAAATTATGCATTTATTCTTACATTTTAAATTTCTGTTGCCTTCATCTCCATTTGATTCAAACCATTGAGATGCTTTTTCTACTGCTCAAAACAGTTATTGGACTCATCAATTTTGAACTCATCAATGCTTTTTAGAGCTTCTGCTGGTTTTTGTTCCACCTCTTTCACATCAGCAAACTGTTTCCCTTTGAGGGCCTTCTTTCGTCTGGGGACACAAACAAAAAAGTAGCTTGGGGTGAGATCAGGTGACCAGGCAGGAGGGGCACAGGAGTCATGCTGTTTTGGGTCAAAAACTGCTGAACACTCAGTGCGGTTTACATGTTGTTTGTGTAAATTACCTACTCTGAAATAGGCAAACGAGTCGAAAAAATCTCCAAAAAACATTCACTGAGGCCAAACACAGCACAACAACACTAGCTAGGGCACTGATGCCAATGGGTTCCTCAAACACATACCCAGAAGCCCGTATTGAAAGGAGCTTGCCCGCCAAAAGATAGTTCTTTTTTGGCTCCCCCCTCATATTATCAATAACTGGACAATCAGCTAACAGTGAGTAGACCCACCTCCATTGTCATCTCCCATCTTGGGCATACTGGCTAAACTCTGACCTTTTTGTTTTTGTTCTCTTGCCAAGTTCCTAAGAGACCTGCGGTCTTATCATAGTGGTTTTTATTAACCCTGTCTAATGTGGCTTACTTTCCAAACTGACTCTGGCATAACAGATAGAGAAAAAAATAAAAAAATATTATGACCCTGCGAAACCATCTCTTAGGGAAATTTGCATCTGTATAGAATCTCCTTCTGGGGATCCCCAGAGGAACTGGACATTTGCCATATATTCTCTCTCAGGGCTGCTACCTAGGAGGCTTCATCTAATTCTCAAGAAACCAGATTTCCTCAAACCATTTCTTATCTCAACACATTTTCTTTACTGGCTTAAAAATTCCTTAGGCAGAGCCTAACTCTTGCTACTAGTTGCCAATCAGGAAGACTTTCAATTCACCCATGACCTACAAGCCCCTGCTTGGAGGTGTCCCACCTTCCTTAGCCAACCCGTGTAAATCTCAGATGAATGTATTGATGAGTTTTTGGGTCATTTCTGTCTTCCTAAAGTGCGCATAGCCAAGCTGCAATCAACCACTTCAAGCACATGCCCTCAGGATGTCTTAGTTCAGTGCCACGGGCCAGGGTCACTCACATATGGCTCAGAATAAACCTTCTGAAGGAATTCCGAGTTTGGCATCTCTCATCAATAGGCAAGGTGCTTTTCCCATCCTTGCCACAATGGTGATACTGTCTTATCTACCGAACCCACAGTATCTGCTGACCTTACAGTGCCCCGACAACATGACACATCATGGTACCAATCCTCTGAGTAGGCACTGTCCAGCTCTCCAAGAGGCATGGTGACTTTCCGCTCCTAAACTGTCATCCTATGCTCAGACCAAATTAAGCTAAGCAGTTAGCAGCAAAGCTGTGATAATATGCTGTGTTCTTGGAACTGACCCAGGGCACACACATAGGCGAACAGACACGCACAGGATTCTTGTCTGAGGAGGAAGCGACCTCCCGGTCCTGGGCTCCATTTCGCAGAAGGGGGAGTGGGAGGCCTGACTGGGAGGTGACCTTCATTAGCTCTGAACCGGCACTCCTTCCTCTTTCTTTCCCCCCTTAGAGATTTATTTATTCATTTGCCTTGGCGTCGTTAATGGGGACTCAGGTTGGGAATGGCGGGTGGCCAGTAGACTGCCGTAGATGGAGGGTGTTATATATTGCTTCCTGAAGGGTGACATCTGGGGGAGGGAACGAGAAAGGGAGAAGATGGGCGCTGAGTCTGCTCTAATTGAATACCTAGTGAGCAAGATGAATGACCCTCCAGCCCCCACCCCCAGAGAGCAATTAGAACACGAAGTAGCAGGAATAAAGAGGAGAAAGAAGATGGCGTGGAGAAAGAGAAAGGGAGTTAGAGAGACAAGACTCGGCGGTGTCCAAATCCCAGAGGGAGGCAGAGAAAACAGGGAGTCAGGGTGGGAATGGGCGGCAGGGTGGTGGAAGTCCCTGCCTCCTGTTCCTAACAGCAGACACACCTGGGGGAGAGGGACAGCTGGACGTGATTAGAAAGGCCTTTCTGTTGACCCCTCGCGCCCCACATCTCCACGTTTGACGAAGCATAATGTTCGTTATTTAGTTTCAGGATTTTTGATCCCCCGGAGGAAGGCGATATTTCAAGCCGTTGCCATCGTTTTACGTGGAAGTGGGAATGAGCTGTGAAGGGTGGAAGTGAGGGTGCCGGGAGTGAGTTAAGACTGGGGGAAAATACGGCAGACGATACGAAGAGGGAGGCATAAGGAGGCGCGTATGGGACTGAGCACCCCAGAAACAGATAAGGTTTGTCTCCCCTCTTTTCTAAATCCGTCTGCTCCACGTTGATGGCTCTGTCCTCTGACACGGAGGCTGCGGTGGGAAGGATGCTTGAGGCAGGCAGAAGACAGGGTGCGGCTGACGTGGGTGGGGAGCCGGGGAAGGGTTTCGAAAGTGACACGTGGAAGGCCAGTTCAGGGATGAGAAAGTGTCTACGGCACAGGTTCTGAGGAAGAGATGGACGGAAGTGTGATTCAAAAGGAAGGTGAATGGCGGTGGGCAAAATGTGAAGGGTCTCCCACACTCACTATGGAGTTTGGATGCAAGTTTATAGATCTCCAGAAAGGACCACCAGAGTTTTCTGAGCAGGGAAAAGAGAAGAGGAAGAGGAGAGGGAATGTGAAGGATGCCAGCTCTTCAGTGCCTGCTGTATACCAGACTCAGCCTCATGGCATCTGTTCTCTGTAACTCTGTAACACCTTGGAAAGGGTGTTCTTTTTTTTTTTTTTGAGTTGGAGTCTCGCTCCATCACCCAGACTGGAGTGCAGTAGCTGGGCTCTTATGATCGATCCTTCTACCTCAGTCTTCCAAGCAGCCGTAACTACAGGGGTGCGCTACCATGCCCAGCTAATTTATTGATTGATTGATTGTAGAGATGAGGTCTCACCATATTACCCAGGCTGGTCTCGAACCTGCAGGCTCAGGCAATTCTCTGGCCTCCGTCTCCCAAACTGCTGGGATTTCAGACTTGAGCCACCGTGCCCAGTGGAAAGGGTGGTCTTATGACCACCATTCTTCAGATGAAGAGCTGTTACCAACAGGCTAGACAACTTACCCAAGAATATGCTGTTGAAAAGCAGTAGAGCTGAGATTCAAACCCAGATCTCCCTGACTCCAAAACCTGTGTCTTTCTGACTACAAGGTGGGGTGTTATAGTAATACCACCAATATGCCATGTTTTCTGAATGAGTATGTTAGTTTTCTGTGGCTTCCATAATGAACGACCACAAACTCAATGGTTTAAGCCAACAGAAGTGTATTCTCTTACAGTTCTGAAGACCAGAAATTTGAAATCAAGGTTAACACTAAAACCTCGAGGGGAGAATCCATCATTGTCTCTTTTAGCTCCTGGTGGTTCCATGAATTCCTTGATTTGTGGTAGCAAAACTCTGGTCTCTGCCTCCATCTTCATATGACCATATGGGCAGGAAAAGGACGAGATGGTGCCCAGCCTATGTAATGGGGAAAGGAGACCCCAAATCTGAAGAGTTCCTCTGTGGGTTCAGAGACAGATTCGAACTAGACTTCCAGCTGGTGGTGGTGCAGGTGAGGGAGAGGGATGATGCCTTTCACATCTG
>CAUYQG010032716.1:0-22845 GCA_963574415.1 Tarsius wallacei
ACACTTTTCCACATAAATAATTCCTCTTTTTTTCTTTTTTTGAGTTGGAGTCTCACTCTGTTGTCCAGGGCTGCTTACAGCTATTGCAGCCTCAATCCACTAGGCTAAGGCGATCCTTCCACCTCAGCCTTTCAAGTAGCTGGAACCACAAGAGCACACCACCATGCCCGGCTAATTTTTTTATTTTTTGTAGAGATGAAGTCTCGCCAAGTTGCCCAGCCTGGTCTCAAACCTCCTGGGCTCAGGCAATTCTCTCGCCTCAACCTCCCAAAGTGCTGGGATTACAGGACCACACCTGGCACATAAATAACTCTTTATGTTTATTTATTTTTTCTAGATTTTATCAGTGGAATTACTAGTTCAAAGCATATGACTATTTTAGGACTCTTTATATATATTAATATTTGCTCTAGTCAAATCTCTTTTATGATACTAAAGATCCATTGATGCCCTTTATGGAAAGATTTTTTTTTTTTTTTTGAGTTGGAGTCTTCCTCGGTAGCCCAGACTGGAGTGCAGTGGCACGCTCACGGCCACCCCAGCCTCAACCTGCTGGGCTCCAGTGATCCTTCCGCCTCAGCCTTCCAAGTAGCCGGAACCACAGGTGTGAGCTTCCACACCTGTATAATTTTTTATTTATTGTAGAGACAAGCCTCGCCAAGTTGCCGGGGCTGGTCTTGAACCTATAGTCTCAGACAATCCACTGGCCTCGGCCTCCCAAAGTGCTGGGATTACAGGCTGAGCCACGGAGCCCGGCCCAAGGAAAGATTTTTGAAACTATTTTCCCTGGCATGAGTAAGCCTACTATTCTTAAATTATATCAGAATCCGTTTACCGTTTTTCCCCAAAATATAAATTTTACTAATAAGAGAAAAAAAAATCACCTTTGAAGATTGTACTGGGTGGAGAATATGGAAAACTGGTACATGTCCTTTACTGCCACCTTTTTATAGTGTGCATTTCTGCACTACAGAGACTGGTAAGCTAAAAAACTATACAGTAATTCAAAAATGTCCTTGCATCTACAGTTCTAGTTGCAAAATATTATTCTGTCAATTAAATACTCTTGAGTGGCATTTTGGAAGCTGGAAATGAGATAAGTACCATTTTCCTATTGCCCAGCTGTTGTTTCTAGTCTGCATGGCCATGGAAGTGTTTCCTCAGCAGCATTCCAGTGCCAGCCATTGACTTATTGTTTGCTGAAAGGAATTCATGACAGCAGTGGCTTCTTGGTGACTATCTTGCAGCCACAATAATATGTTTGGAAGCCAACGTTTCAGTGATTGCCAAAGTTGAACACATGCTGGGCTATAAAGAAGACCTCAACTTTACAAAGGACTGAAGTCATTTGTTTGTAATCTGAGCAAAATAGAATTAAGTTAAAAACGATAATAAGGAGTAACCTGAAATCTTCAATTGCTTGCAAACTAAGCAAAATATCATTCAATATTCCATGGGGCAAAAAGTTATAATGAATATCAGAAACTATTTCAACCTAAATTATACGGAATGAAAATGTGTGGAATGTAACTAAAAGCGGTGCTTACAGGGAACTTTAAAACATTAAATAAATGTATTAGATAACAGAAATGACTCAATAGTAATGGTGTAAGCTTTCTTTACATGTCACTGGAAGACGAATGGAAACTCAAACCTAAAGAAGTTTGAAGAAAAGAAGTAATTAAGTGCAAAAATCAATAAAATAGAAAGCAAATGTACCATAAAAAAAACCAATAAAGCCAAAAACTGATCCTTGATAAACTCTTAATAAGACTGATGAAGAAAAAGAAGACAAAAATTAACAATATCAGGCACAGAAGGGGAACAAAACTCAAGCTAGTACAGACAATAAAAGAAAGACGATATACATCTACAAAAATAAACTTGACAATTTGGATGAAATTTATGAAGTAAAACTAATTAAAAGCAATAAAAAAGTTAAATGTGAATAGTCATATATATTACAGAAATTAAAGCTAAGACTAAAAACCAATCCACAAAGAAATCACAAGTCTCCCCATGATTTCACTGGTAAATTCACACAAACATTTAAGAAAGAAATAACACAAATCTTAAAGTCTTTCAGAAAAACAGAGAGACTATTTTCTTTTTTTTTTTTTTGAGCTGGAGTCTCACTCTGTCCCCCAGACTGGAGTGCAGTGGCCGCTCCCGGCCACTGCAGCCTCGACCTGCTGGGCTCCGGTGATCCTTCCGCTTCAGCCTCCCGAGAAGCTGGAATTACAGGCACGCGCTACAATGCCTGGCTGACTTTTTGATTTATTGTAGAGATGAGGTCTCACCAAGTTGCCCAGGCGGGTCTCGAACCCGCGGGCTCAGGCACTCCACTCACCTCAGCCTCCCAAAGCGTGGGATTACAGGCTGAGCCACCGAGCCTGGCTGACTATTTTCTAACTTATTTTATGAAGCTGGAAAAACTTTGATTCCAATATCTGACAAAGATTTTATAAGAAAGAAAAAGTACAGAACTGGTGAAAGGTGATCACACAAATCGGGTCCTTCTTGTCATACTCAATTTCAAAGATTCGAGAGTCCAGGGGGAAAAAGCACTCAGGGAACATAACATTGTTCCTAGAATGTAATTCTCCACAAGCCTGCTGAAACTGCCTTTTGTAACCTGAAACCAGTTTAATCTAATGACACTGAATCAACCTGCTGTGAATCTAAGAAGTATTTGACCCACTGCAGTCACCAGTCAGAGCTTGCCAGTTCCCCAAAACCTCACTAGTACCAAAAATCTTTCTTTCAAATAATATATATGATATTTCTTTTCATAAAATCTCCATCCTTCTCTTTTTCTCCAGACATTCTGAAGGCCACCTAACCTGTGTGTATGCTCTGGATTACAATTCTTCCTTCCCAGATAGAACGTTTTAAATTTAGAGATTTGTCTTCATAGTATTTATTTGGCTTTGACAAACCTCTCTGATAAGCCAAGTCTTAAATGGAATATCCGCGTTGGAAAAAAATACTCCATGGATCTGTCATGTTTCCGTGGGTCATGGGAGTGAGGGGTTAACTGGACAGTTTTGTTCTGAACTGTCTTATTAAAGATGCTTGTATAACAAATAGCCTTGAAAAACAGACAGATATAATATCTTTTTCAGTAAAGGACAGGTTTGGAAGACCAAGATACTGTTTCTCTAAGTTTTATAAAAATAACAGTATAGCTGGGCATGGTGGCACACACCTGTAGTTCCAGCTGCTTGGAAGGCTGAGGTGGAAGGATCGCCTGAGCCCAGCATGTAGAGGCTGCGGTGGCTGTGAGCATGCCACTGCACTCCAGCCTAGGCAACAGAGTAAGACTCTGACTCAAATATATAAATAAATAAATAACATTTGTCCTCTTGCATCACACCCTTCTAGATAGAGGGAATAGGATATGCAAATAAGGGATGACTGGGAAAAAAGATGAATTTCCAGTGACTATTGGAATGGAGAATGTCAATTTTGTGAAAATGGCAGAAGATGATCAACTCTGGTATCTGGAACAGGAACAAATTGTGGGAGGAAAGAAGGAGGAGGGACATGAATCATCTTCCATCTTTCAGAGACACCCCTGGAGCTTTTCTTGTGAAGAAAAATCCCTTGTTGTGGCTCTCCCAAATTCTGCAAGTTACTTCAACTAATAGCTGGGTATGCTGACCCCTGCCAGATAGCTCTAACCACAATATGATCACCCTTATCCTTAAGTTTACTGAGAAGTGTATCGAAATCTGCAGTGCATAGTCCGGCTCTTATATCTTTCGTGTGTGATACCTGTCAACACAAACAGATGTCTTCCCACCTCCTTTCACATAGCCATCGCTCAGTCATCTTGTAAGACAGACAAACCTAATTGATGAGGTTGAAAAACAGATGAGAATAAATCAACTTATCTGGCAGGCCTTCATAAATAAGGACTTGGCTCAAATATTCAGACTGAAGTGGGGATCTTGAGGTCTACCAGCTGGATGGAAGGCCATGTAGGAGCTACTGTCAACCAGTGTCCCCAACATAATAGATCCCGTAGTGCCAGGCTCCCAAAAACCCCAAAGAGAAGGCACTGTGTCTGAGAGGCCAAATAAATGACCCATAGACAATGGATGAGACCTGGGCTTTATTCAGGAACTTACAGAGATGGTCCAGGAGTGGTTGGCTGGACGGGAAAAAAACACTCCAGATAATATACAGGTTATTCAGCATTTTACATAGGGTGAAGAGTAGAGTTAATACAGAGACCTGCTAATGTGTGTCCGTATTGTCACAGCCTCTAGAGAAGGGCATGACAGAGGTTCAAGTGCTCCTGTACATTCCTGAACAATATTCCTGAGAGCGAATAAAAGGTGTACTTCTCCTCATCGCCTCAGCACTCCTAGTAAGAAACTTCAAATGGTCCTCAACTTCCCTGCAGACTATACCCAATAAACTGAGAGATATATTCCTGAGCACATTTCTGAGAGTACCCTTATTTCCTATGCATTCCCTGTAAGTAGCTTCAGGGGATCCTTGACTCCCCTGTAGAATACACCCAATCAACTGAAAGATGCAAATCCCCATTTACTCCCTTTTTCTGAGTAGTCGTATGTTTTGTGATTTGTATAACTTTTGCATAATACATGATGTCTTAGGCCTTGTAAACTACCTTTACTCTATGGCAAACTTGATTAACGCTTCTGCCATTACACTACTGATATAAGCTAGGAGACACCTCTGATACCTGGCACCAGGAAATCTGGACTGAAAAATGTCACTATCAATGAATGTGGCCGAAACTCAAGTTCTATACAATGCTCTGTGGGTCACGTGACTAATGTATAGGTACTAGCAACTCTGGACTTATAAAAGTGAACTGTAAAGGCCTGGAGAGTGAGCAGAACCGTTTTAGAAAGACCTCGAGTCTGGTTCTGCTCCCTGGCGAACTCAGAATAAACTCCTTTCTACCAGTTTCCTGCCCCTTTGATTTATTGGTGTCCAGGGGAGCAAGCCGAGGGTTACTCAGACCATAACAGGGGTAAGCATAAAAAGGTCATGTTTCTAGTGTGCTGATGTAGTATGAGAAAACAATTCTACGTACATGGCCTGTACACAAAATGGCTGCGATTTCTCTCTAGGAGTGGGGTTTTTAGTACCATAATGCATTAAAGGTGCACTAAAAGTAACCAAAATTTATGGGCATTGATCTAGGCGTGTCCAATCTGGTCTGAACCAGCCCAGGGGATGACTGCCTCAAAGCAGGGTACATGGGAACATTCATTGTGCAGAGCTACAAGTTGTGGTCAGCAAGCCTGAGAACATGGCATTCAGCATGACCTGCGTGCCCAGGCACGGAGCCTGAGGGGAAGGGTTCATCCTGTGTTGGCCACACCCAGGCCTCCTTTCCAAGCTCCAAACCTCTGCTTGGGGCCATATCCAGGGTGTGCCTGTGTTGTCACTGAGTGTGTGTCCCCCTACAGGTCCTCCTGATAACTGTAAACAATGTTTGATTTCCAGAGGCATGAGCTGTACTCCTAGACCCATACTCCTTTTTTCTTTCTTTTTATTTTTGTATTTACTTGTTTTTAGATTCCGGGGTTTGTTACATAGGTGTAATGTGTGATGGTGAAGTTCAGGCTTCTATTGAGCTGTCCCCCAGATGGTGGACATGGTACCCAGTGGACAGTTTTTAACCCTTACCACCCTCCCTCCCCGCCACCCCCCCACCCGCTTTAGGAGTGTCCCAGTATCTGTTATTCCCATTTTTGTGCCTGTGCGCATGCAGTGTTTAGCTTCTGTTTATTAGGGAGAGCATGTGGTATTCAGTTTTCTCTTTCTGTAATAATTCGCTCAGGATGATGGTCTCTAGCTGCATCTGTGTTGCTGCAAAGGATGTGGTTTTATTCTTTTTTATGACTGTGTAGTATTCCACGGTGTATATGCACCACAATTGGCTTATCCAATCCACTGTTGATGGGTACCTAGGTTGGTTCTATGTATTTGCTGTTGTGGATAGCACTGTGATAAGCCTGTGCATATAGGTGTCTTTTTCGTAGAGTGATTTGTGTTCCTTTGCCTAGACCCATACTTCCTAGATGGAAGTCAGTCATTTGTCTCATTCCCCAAAGTATTTGCACTTTAAGAACGGTCATAAGAAGCGTCACATATCTATGGAAGCATCTCCAACAGATCATGTACCCCTCATATGACTGTGACGCTCTCTATAAAATACGGCTAGCCTCGGCTAATTATGGAGCTTCCTAGAGGGGTATGTGCTTCATTATTTATGTGCACCATGGTGGGCAATTATCCCCGTAATGGGAATCATGCCATTAAAATATGAAGTATGAAATGGTCCCTGAATTTATGTGAAGTAATTAATGACACCATCTCAGTTGAGGAAGGCATTTGAGTGAGTTTTGAGTTACCAGTTAGGATTTTTATGGATGATAGAATTACCCTAGGAGTGCTCTGGGCAAGCCAAGGCTGAGTCTGTGTAATAGCATCCTATGGTACCTGGATTAACATCTCTAGTCAAGGGGAAAGTTAAATTCAAATTCTTCAGAAGAAAGTCATCTGATTTTCTAAGGTAGACCCTGATGGTTAATGAAATCGCTTTACTTGGTTGGGTCTGAAAATCTGGCTGAGGTGAACACTTCAGGTTGACCTCCTTCTGCTGCTTGAAGTCCTGTTGGAAGTACCCTTAATTAGATGCTAAATGAGACAAATTGAACAGATTTGATGCCAGTCTCTGTCAGATTAATCAAAGTGGCATACTCAAAGAAAAATGCACCCAAAGCCCAAGAAACTGTAGAAACAAGAGCTGAATAGCATTGAGAGATTATCCCCCATTTCTGCCCATGTCCTTCATGAGGTATTAATCGGCTTTTTGTTTGGACTTTCTTTTCAACTATGTTTGGAAGACAGAGATCTTATCCCTCTCCAGAACGAACCTCAAAATGCCCTCTGCCCATTATGAAGGATTTGGGTTCTTTAAACGTAAGGCTTCTCTCTCTCTCTCTCTCTCTCTCTCTGTGTGTGTGTGTGTCCTACTCTGTTGCCCAGGATCACAACTCACAGCAGCCTCTACTTCCTGGGCTCAGGCGATCCTTCTGCCTCAGCCTGTTGAGTAGCTGGGACTACAGACACAATAAATTTTTTCTTTTTTTTTTTCTCTCTCTCTCTCTCTCTTGACGAGGTCTAGCTATGTTGCCCAGGCTGGTCTTGAACTCCTAGGCTCAAACAATCTTCCCAAAGTGCTGGGGTTATAGGCATGAGCCATTGCTCCTGACCAGGGCTTCTCTTTTGTAATACAACGTATTCCTTCTGCAGGTACCACCTACCCTCTGAATTGCCCTGTGGGAGTCAGAGCTCAGGGAACCAGTGTGAATGCTGATTCTCTGGCTACTACTGCTGCTGTGAATAAAAATGTTTCATTTTCTCTGACCCAGGTGTCTTCTGTCCTTTACCATCGTCCATGAAACTGTGGCAGCCCAACATGGTAGCTTAGTAAGGTAAAAAATCTCAGACCCTTCACAGTTCTTGACAATTAGCAATCCCACCTGGCAATATATGAAATAGATAATATATGATAACCAAGTGGGGCTATATTATAAAAACATAAGGGTAGTTTACTGTTCGAAATTCAATCAATAAAGGAGAAAGCACAAGAAAGCATTTGATGAAATTCAGCATTCATTCAAGTATTTCAAGAAAACACACAAAAACCTTTCAGTAAACTATAAATAGAAGAAAATATCCTTAATTTAAGAACGAATATCTGGGAAAACCTTAAAGGAAAAATTATACTTATTGGTGAAATTTTGAAAAGTTGTTTGTTTGTTTTTTAAGATTGCAAATGAGACAAGGTCCTGCCAGCTACCATCAATTCTATTTAGCATTGCACAGAAGATCCTGGCAGATGCAGTGAGGCACAAACAAACAAAGGAGAAAGAAAGAAATAAACAAACAAAGAAGAAAAGGCATGATAGTGAAAAGAATAAATAAAGCTGTCATTATTTGCAGAAGACATGGTGGTGTTGGCTGAAAAATCCAACAGAAGTTACCATCTATTAGAATTAATAAATGAATTTAGCAAGTTTGCTAGACGCAAAGGTAATGTACAAAAATATATTTATATATATCATCAGTAAGCAAACAGGAAATACAAATTTGAAAATGAATCTACCAGCAATAGCATATAAAAAAATCCAATAACTGGGAGCTTCCTTGAGGACAATAAAAATTAACTATTAATTAATAAGCTACTAAAACCTCACAAAGAGGTTAAAATCATTAAGAAAGAATACAAAGTGTGGGATAGGGTATGGAAAACCAGACCTCCCAAACACTGCCAGATGGAGTGTAAATTTGTACAATTCTTTTGGAATACTGTTTGACAGTGTCTTCCTAAAGTGAGACAATTCCACTCCTAAGTATAATCTCCCCAAAAGAAACACACACATATGTTCACAAAGGAAATGCATAAGAATGTCCATAGCAGCATTGTTTGTAATGTCCTCAAAACAGAAACTGCTCTGATGCTTCTCAACACTCAAATAGATAAATAAATTGTGATACATTCACGTATAGCAGGGGTTGGCAAACTTTTTCTGAAAAGGGCCAGATAGCAAATATTTTAGGCAGTGCAGTCTCTGTCACAAGTCTTCAGTTCTACCATAATAGCACAAAAGAGCCATAGACAATACAAAAATGAGCAAGCATGGGTCCAATAAAAACTTTATTTATGGACACTGAAATTTGAATTTCATATAATAGCCATGTGTCTTGAAATAGTATTCTTCTTTCATTTTTTTTTCTTTTTCAGTCATTTAAAAATGCAAAAATCATTTTATCGTGTAAGCTATGCAAATGCATGTGGCGAGCCAGATTGGCCCCATGGACCATAGTGTGCCGATTCTTAAGGTGGAGGAATATGATACTGAAATGGAAATGAGAAAAACTACAAGTACTGTACACGCAACAACAGGACATGATCTCTAAACACAATATTGAAGAAATGAAGTTGGACACAAAACTGCGCAAAACTAAATGATTCCAATGACATCAAGTTCAAAATAGGTGAAACGGATCTGTGGTGTTAGAAGATGCACAAATGGGCCGGATGCGGTGGCTCAAGGCTCAAGCCTGTAATCCCAGAACTTTGGGAGGCCAAGGTGAGTGGATTGCCTGAGCCCATGGGTTCGAGACCAGACCGGGCAACTTGGCAAGACCTCGTCTCTACGATAAATAAAAAATTAGCTGGGCATGGTAGTGTGCGCCTGTGGTTCCAGCTATTTGGAAGGCTGAGGCAGAAGGATCGCCGGAGCCCAGCAGGTCGATGCTGGGGTGGCTGTGAGGGAGCCACTGCCCTCTAGCCTGGGTGACAGAGTGAGACTCTAACTTTAAAAAAAAAAAAAAAAAGAGAAGACACACAAATGATTACATCAACACATGTGATTCAAAGATGCCCTGAAGTGGGCTTTGGGGATTCTAGTGATGTATCTTTATATGGGTATTAACTACAAGAAGTGATGGCTTTGTGAAAATCCACTGAACTGTGCCTTATTATTTGTGTATTACTTTTATTATACATTATTAAAAGTTCATAGACGCATATAATTTTTAATTTCACACTGCCACTTTAAATTTTTTTCCTCTGGAGGAAATATTTTCCCCTTTTACTGAATAAAAGCGTGTACAGCCTTGTGATTTTTCTAGTCTCCCTTGAGTAATAGATGGTCCTATGCAAATTACAGCTTTGATTCAGAAATTATGATATGTTAATAACACATCCATCTTCATTCAAATGTAAGCTTCTTTCCTCCTGGCTGTCAAGTGTAGTCTGTAGAGAATAATACCTGATTTCAGGCACTAGAATGCTTAGTTTCTTTCTTTTATTACTCCCCTTCTCCCTCCTCACTAGTAATCATTATGGACCACTTGGGTTACAGCACAGAGAGGAAAGAGAGTGGGGACAGATTCTCAGCTTTGACTGATATTGTTGGAAGATGGCTTTTGGCCTTATGGAAATGTCAGATAAACTACGTTTTATCTCACATGTGCCTTTCACGGGGTTTTGGAAACTCTGCGCCTAGGTTGTGCAACCTGTAGCTCAGTTGATCTTGACATAGTCTATTTCTTTGACCTTTACTTCACCGTTAACCTCTGGTTCTCCAGTTGTCTATTCTGCATAGACTTTCTCTGTGTTGGACCTTTAGCATCCCAAAGTGGTCTTCTTGAGAAGTCAAAACGGCTTCAGGCTTGCTCTCTCCCTGACCTGGTTCACATATGGTTCACAATCAACACTCATGCATGTTTTTGTCCAAATCCATCCTAGGAGAACCAAAATTAGCACCTCCTCTTCACCCTTGCACTCTGCTTGGCATCCATCTCTCTTACTCTCCTTTCTGGCAAAAGTTAGACACCAGTCCACAGTCCTTCCCAAATTCAAGAGATGTTGTCAAATTTGAGTAATGGTCCTGATACCTCCAAGAGCTCCAGGCTTGAGGGAAAGAGAGCTCCACTCACCCCTCATCCCTATGTAGTGCCATGCTATGTATGGCTGGTGAGTGGAGAGCATACACCTGGCATTGTCTCTTTTCTAATAAATACTTTTGCAATTTCTAACAACTCTCCAACTCCTGATCCTTTTTACATCCTCTTGTTAGTAAATAATTTTTTGTAGTTGTGTAGTTTCTAGGTATTCCTTTAATATTTACATTTTGGGTTATCTCACAACTCACTTGGTGCCACCTTTGAAACTGACAATTTAATTTCAATTGCCTTAAACTTTCAGTTGTAAAAGGAAAGCAGGAGCTCAGAGAGAGAAGTCATTCCTAATTTTAAAAGGTTTATAAGAAAATTCATTTCTCAAATTGATTTTTAGAATTATGCAAAATTAAATTCTCAAGAGTAATGAGTTTTTTTAACTCACTTCAACAAATCTATTATTTTAAGCATATGATATCCTGACAAATTAAAATTAATATCTTGTTTTTTGCTTCAACTTATAGTTATTTGTTGTTAGTGAAGTGGAAAAGTTTTCATGTTTGTCTAAGAACTCTTAGTTTAAAAAAAAAAAAAACTTGAGCCTGGCAATTCTGATGATATGGCCAGCTAAGTATCTATAGACCTTCACAATAACATCAGCTAAAAATACTAGATAAAAGATTTTTTAATCCATTTTTTAAGATTTGTTAAGTTCTAAGAGAATAACTAAAATTCTCTTGGTGAAGACGTTCATTCAAATGCACTTTGGGAATTCATCAACTATCTCAGGGTCCTAAGATTTTATTTAGAAAGAAAGACTTCAGATTTAGTGTTCTAGCTAATAACTATCCACAGATGTCAAAATCAAGTTCAGAAAGTAAATAAATTCCTGAAACTGTGTGCTTGAGCCTTTCTTAGAGAGATTTTTTTTTTTAACCTAGTCACAGAAGCTATCTATGCCTCAGGTTTGCAAGAAACCTGAGGATTGACCTGGGGTATCAGATTACCCAATGATTCCATAGTTTAAGAATAGCATAGATCTTAATATGAGAGAAGTTATGTCAGCACCTATATTTTTCTATACAAAAAAAGCAGGTAATTACATAAAGGTCCAGAAACTTAGCAGCACTCGTTTCTATCAGGTAATGTGTAATTCATAATAGTATTTTCTTTTTCTTTTACTTCTACTTTTAAAAAATGGATGAATTCTCATTGAAAACATTCAAGCAACAATTTTTGAATTTTGTATTTTCATGTCTTGTGGAGATAGGGAATTAGCCCAGATTGCTAGTTTGCTTACTCAAAACCAGTTCTGAAAAAACTGTAGACATGAGGGGAAAATATGGATTTCAGAAACTGGAAGAAAAAGTTAGTACTTCCTAGAGATATTGAAGAATACCTAGTATTGCTGTGAAGTTAATGATCACCAGAAGTATTTACTGCAGCTTGTTTTTGTAGAAATTCTTCATTTTGATTTACTTGTTTGGCTGGATTTGATCTTCAAGTAACTATTATTATTATTATTATTTTATTATAACAAATAGGCTCATTGGTACTATAATCCCTTAATATTTGAACTTTTGAAACTGTCCATCTCCCTTATACTAGAAAAATGTGTTGGTTGGGTATAACATTTTTGGTTGTCCTGGTTACTCTCTATTTGCTCCCTAGTATCCATTCTTTGCCTTCCTCTACCCTGATATATGCCCTGGTCTCAGGCCTCTATTGACTGCAATATCCCAGCCACTTGCCTTGTGGCTTCTAGTTGGATTTGTCCAGTGAGAAGTACCAGCAAAAGACTGGAGAACAGAAAGAGAAAGAAGCTGAGGCATTTGTTTCTTTCCCCATCCTCCCACCTCCACTATCTCTCTGCAAAATATGTCTTTGAAAGTATATGGTTTTGTGTGGTCATCACACTTATCAGGTAGTCTTGTTCATTGGATTAAGCAGTCTTCCCTCTTTTTGCTACACTAAGCTTAGAAATAGTAACCGCTTTCCACCGTTGCTAGTCCCTGGGAGATAATAATTATTCCTTATTGATTACTTTAACCTTCCTTACACCTCTGTAAATAGTCCTTTTAGTATGCTTTTCAATTAAACCCTGTGTATGTTTCATGTGTTTTCTTTTGTTTGTTATCTGTCATACTTTGACAAAATATTATTTCAGCATTATTTCCCCTCAGAACTTTGTAGATATTATTCTACCCTCTCCAGGTTTGAGTATTGCTATGAAGTTCTCTGCCTTCCTGATTCCCTTTTGTACTGCCTATTCTCTCAAACTCTTACTTAAACTGTAATATTTCTGTCTGTGTACCTGAATAATTGTTTATTCCAGAATTTTGCTAATCACACCAAGATATGTCCTAGTGTTAATAATTTAGATCAGTATTTTCTGCAGCTGTCCTTTTAATTGTCAGATCCTGCTCTTCCTTTATTTTAGAAAAATTACTCCTATTACATTGTATAAATTTTCTATATGTTATTAATCTTCTTAACTGTATGCTCATTAAATACTTTAAAGCTCTTATTATTGTTACTCATTCACCATTATCAATTATCTTTCTCAAATGGAATTTTACCACTGTTATCTTGAGTCCTCTCCTCCACTCTTTTCAATTAGCCATGACTGTGCTGTTTTTTGCCTTTTCTAATTTATATATGAGTTTTGTAGCAGAATAGCGTTTTGTCCTGAATTGACTCACTTAGCTCTGCATTGTTCATCATATTCTGTTGATGTAATGTCTCATTTTGTTTCATTGATTTCATTTTCTTTTTAATTTTTCCTACAAACAAGACAAATGTTTTGGAATATTTTCTTCTTTTCTCCATATTAAATTGCGTATCTGTCTTATATAATTGAGTTTCTGTCCTCCATTTTTTACCTGAATTTTTGCATAGCTATGCATTTCTTTTTATCGTATTATATTAACAAGGTCAACTCTATTCAAGCCTTCTGCCTACCCAGGTATAGCATGGGTAACTTGTTCTAGACTCCCTTTTCCTTATCTGAGATCAATTGGCATTTCCTTCTTAGCACTTGACGTTGTGTGTTCTTCCACCCTGTTATTTGAGGGATTAGAGGAATAGGATTCAGCTGGGGATGTGGCCAGCTGCTTTGGTGGACTGGGTCTCTGCTATTTTTGAGAATTGTGTTAAAAGTCTTGCATCAACATTTTTTCCACAATTGAGTTGCCTCATATTTTTGAAGAGCACTGTATCACTCGGGGCACTATCAGAAAATCATAACCACTAGGAAATATACACATGTCTATATATTTGGCCTCATGCAGCTCGATAGGCACTCTCTGCAAGTCTATTTTCTTCATATCTGATGCTGGAGCTTAGAATCCTCAGAGTAATCAGTTGGGAAGGGAAGATGAAAGTAAACCAGAGGAAGACCAAGAGCAACTTGGAACCCAAAGGCATGAGGTGAAACTCCACAAGGAAGATCAAAACCAGGCCAGATCTTGTTGCCACTGATGTTGGTGGGATGGGTATCTTGCGAAAGCCAGGGCCCTTATCCCAGTACCAAACACATATGTGGCCCAGGAGTCAGAGAAGCTGGAGGAGAATGCAGGTGAAGGTAAAGCAGTTTCAGGCCCACCTGCTGCTTCTTACCAGCAAGAAGAATCAATAAAATAGCAACAACATCTCTGAGCTACAGAATGGCTGCAGCTTCCCTTTTCCCCCTAAATCTCTGAAGACTCTCCCCATAGACCATCCTAACTGGAAATGCATAAGAGGGAGAATAGCCAAGTGGACAAACGTACAAAGATAACTTTGGTTTTGGGTTACTACCCTCAAATAAAGTAGAACTTTGCCTTGAGGCCTTTACTCCTGATTAGACCTAAGTTTTATTTCATATTTCATCAACTTCTTCCCTGATGCCAATCAAGAAAGTGACAAAATCTAAGCAGTCATGTTGCAAATTAAAGTCATATTTATACTTGTAATGAGAAAATAAAGAGAATAATAGTCCTTATGATTTAGTACACCATATAATGATATGATATTCAGATTTATTAATATACATATTCACTCCAATAACAATTGTTTTATTCAGAGCCATCTGTGAAGCTTTTCCTCTATTTTTTTAATACAATCTTAAAAAGCATCAAAGCACTTCACTGGAGTTACCTTAGCTACCAACAGCATTTGTAGCCAATGAAAAGCTTTGAAATAACTTAGCTTCGTTAGACTGTTATTTCAAAGACCACAATTAACATCCAACTGTGAAAAATACAATAATGACAAAAATGGAAATTCAGCTAGAGATGTAAAAACAGCAGCAAAACCTCATAATAAAAAATAGAAGTGCAGTCAAGTGTCCAGAAATCCAGCCACGTTGTTTAGCTTATGTCTGAAGCACATTGATACTTCTCTCAGGAGGCAAGAACTTGCTCCATGACAAATCTACAAACTAAGAATCCAAACACACAAACTAAGCATCTTGTGTCTCCCAATGCTTTGTTTGGCAGTTTAAAATTGTTAACTGCATACGCACAGACAAGAAAACCATTTAGAAACTAACTTGAGCTTAAATCTTAAATCTTGATGCTTGTCTATAAACCAGCAGCACAGTTTTTAACCTAACAGTGATACAGAACTATTTTTCGATTCATTTAAAGCAGCCTCTACTCTGTGTTCTGCATTTTGTAGAGAGTGCCCCAACCAAGTCATGTCAGAACCAGCCACTGTAGTATATGAAGTTTCCCAAGATAAGATCTTGAGCCTTTGTTTCCCTATTGTAAAATGAGAATGATAATACCAATATCTGATGATCTCACAGGTTGTTGTAGTTCTTTAAAATGATTTTTTAAAACTGTTCTATAAAAATGAAAAGTGAATCATAATGGAATGCCCTGGCTAAATCTGAACTCGAAGAGGTGTTTGAAACTTTGTGGAAGAGACCAACAAAGCTCTTTAAAATTTAAAAAGTTATTTCTCTTCTGAGAATTGAAGATTTGATTTTATACCTCCAGAGATTCAATTGAACTAGTGAATGAAATCCTGGAAAATAGCTGAGAGCACACAGAAAATGGTAATTTCCTGGCAATTAATCCAGACATAAAAGGGAATGAGACCTTCCTTGTAGAGTCAAGTTGGTTAATTTAGGACATTCAAGTATTTATCAATATGGGGACTGTATATTATTTTGCCTATTCGTCTCCTTTGGTTGAGAGAAATGGTTACTGTTGTAACCTTTTAGACTGCCATCTTAAAGCAGTCCACACTGAACTAGCCTCTTGTATTTGTTCCAGTGACTGTGAAAATCATCTTTCACATAATCGATATATGGCTACACAATTCCCATGAAAGGCAACTGGCATCAACAGTTAAAATATCATTTCTAAAAAGTTTTAAAACCATGACTGTTTATAAAGATATAAAATGAGCATATGTCAAAATTTTTATTTAAATTATGTTTTATATAACTCATCAAATAATGGAGGAACTAATAAAACATTAAGACTGATTTGACTGGCTCTCCAGGAAACAAACAAACCAACAAAAGCCTCAATTAGCAGTGTTTGCTGATTTTTATAGTACAAATACAACCATCATGGCTGATTTTAACCTACCAACATGAGGCCAACCAGCTTTCAAAATTCCTGAAAACAAAATAATTGGTTCTCATGAACTAGTCTGAGCTGGCTCTAGCACTACTGTTAGTAAAGATACGTGCAATTTAATAAAGGAATGTCAAGATAAGGTACATAGTTTATGAAACTAGTTAATGTCTCAAGGAGAAATAAAACTTTAGAGTTATTTTTCCACCAGATAGGAATTGCTTGCACCACTGCTGGACAACATCTGCCAGTTAACTTCTGTCCAGAGTTGCAAAATAGCCCAGTCAATGGGATCATGCCCAGCACTTTACTAGAACACCTAATAATCTTTTTGTCCCAAGTTATGCAAAATATTTTGGTTTGAAAAAAATTGTTAAATCTATATGAATTAACGCTCCTCTGACTCAATTTTTTTTTTTTTTTTTTTTTGAGTTGAAGTCTCACTCTGTCACCCAGACTGGAGTGCAGTGGCCGCTCCCGGCCACCGCAGCCTCAACCCGCTGGGCTCCGGCGATCCTTCCGCCTCAGCCTTCCGAGTAGCTGGAACTACAGGCGCGCGCTACCACGCCTGGCTAATTTTTTGATTTATTGTAGAGATGAGGTCTCACTTGCCCAGGCGGGTCTCGAACCCGCGGGCTCAGGCAATCCACTCACCTCAGCCTCCCAAAGGCGCGGGATTATAGGCTGAGCCACCGAGCCCGGCTTATACTCATTTTTAAGTCAAGGGAATTGAACTCTAAGAAATTAAATAATTTGTGCAGGCTGGTACAAACAGCTAAGGAAGAAATACAGCCTGAAACTTTAATTCTGCCCTCTAAATCTGTACTCTAAATTACTTTGAGTTGAGTCTTGTAGGTAACTCCTTTTCTGAGTTGGTTCTCAAGCTGGCTGCTTACCCTGGCTACTATTAAGCTTACAGGTAAGTTTAAGACTGTGATTCTATTACCAAATGTTATTCTGACGGGTTCTTTACATGAGCTTCCTCACCCTTTATTTCCCTCAGTCTACCCACAATGTAACAACTGGATGGAGTACTTGGTATCTGAGTTCTCAAAGTTAGGCATGCTCTGCTCCCAGCAGCCCTTCATCTTCCCTTCTGCCACTCATTGGGAACATCCCCCCTCCCATCCTCAGGGCTGTTGCCTGACTATTGCCCGATGCTTTGGTTAAGTTTGGAGAGAGCGTGGTTGGTTCTGGAATCGCAAATTTCCCGTGAATACACTGGCCTTACAAAAAGCTGATTTGGTCATTAATTGCATTGATATCTGTGAATAGGGTAAGAGCTGTCAATGGAATAAGCTCATGGAGATGATGAAGAACTTGATGACGAGGGTAGTTTTCCTTACCTGGACGTCTAGTATCAATTAGACAAGCAGCTTCTACTGCTCTAAATTTTTAGCGTTCAGCTATATGAACTAGCAACTCCCTACACCTGCTTTAAAGATGGTGAGCGTTTCGCCATCAATATTTGTTATTTGTTTCTTATTGCTGCTTTAACAAATTACCACAGACTTAGCAGCATAAAAAAACACAAATTTACTATCTTGTAGTTCTGAAGGTCAGAAGTCTGAAACTTGGTCTTCTAGGCTAAAATCAAGGTATCGGCAGGACTGTGTTCCTTCCGGAGGTTCTAAGGGAAATACATTCCTTGTCTTTTTTAGTTTCTAGAAGCTACACGCATTTTTGGTTCATCGTTGCCTTCCAGCAGCGGCATCACTTAGGCCTCTCCTCATTCTGACCCTCCGTTGTCCCTTTCGCAAGGACCCTTATGATGACACTGGGCCCGATCAGATAATACAGGATAATCTCCCCCTCTCAGAATCCTTAATCATGTCTGCAGAGTCCTCTTTTGCGGTGTAAAATGACATATTCACAGGCCCTGGGGATTAGGAATATGGACGTTCTTGGAAGGCCATTATTTTAGCCCACCATACTGTTTAAATGCTAGAAAAGCCATTACTAAGTCTCTTCCTCTTTGACATGGAAATGTTCTCATTTCCAGCATATGGCAAAGCTGAATAAAAGTCAAGTGAATCATATATGAATCTTATACAACTTCCCTGAACAAATAATGCCAGAAAATGTGAATTTGAAATATTCAAGGACAACCTGTAAGACTGAAGGTTAGAAAAGGAAAACAAATTAGTCTGTTTTGTTGTGTTTTATATTACTGTATGATGTGATTTAATAAAATACAATCATTAGTTGTATTTGCCTACTGTGTCTGAGAATTTGGAGAATGCAAGTAACATCCAAGAGAAATAATAGTCCTTTTTCAAAATGTAAGAATTTTTATTTTTGTTTCTTTTCTGCCATATAGTTAAAGTGTAGCCTTTAAATAAGACAAGATGCCCATGTGTAATAGCTATATTGTACTTAACAGATCCCCATTGATAGCTTATTTGCATTTATTCTGCTGCTATATAAATGTTAAGCCTAGGGACATTTATTTCTTTTTGAATTCATGGCGAGTTAGCAGAGAGTCCTGTTGACAAAGACATGGTACCAACTGGAGATGGCTTTCCCCCCATTTTATAGATGTGGCTGCTGAGACTAGAGGAGACTAAGTGATTTGCTGGCATTCACACAACTGGGATGTGTTGGCACATGAAAGTCTGGTTAATTTCAATATCTTTGCTCACTGTGCTGTTGGTGTTTTGCACATAGCACTTTGTATTAGGGAAATGCTTGTTTTCATAATTCTCTTTTTGAAACAGCATTGGATGTTGAATTTCCTGCTTAATATTTATCACTAGCAATTCATTTTCTGGATTTTGAGAAGGCAGAATCTCAGCCTTGGCAACTCTGGTCGACTTTAAAACTTGGATTTTTGGCTTGGAGAATTTGCCTTGATCAGAGCGTTCACTCCTACTTGCTTATTTCCTACATCCCAGGTCAGTCTGGACACCCCTCACTTCTTTCAACTGCATGCTAGGGCTGTGTTTTTAAAAGACTGGGAAGGGGTTGTTTTTGTCTCAGAAAAGATAAGCTGACTTTCATCATGATGCCCTCTCCATCCTGGGTGGCTCGCCTGACTGTGACCGAGGCATCCTTTTTGCAAGGCTGTGTTGAGCATCCTTTGCCCCAGGACACTACTCCTATTGAAATCTACCCTGTTTTATAAATAACATTCCAAAATGGGCTCAGAACATTTCACAAGTTGTCTCTGGCAGAAATTCAAACAGCATTTAAAGTTAGAAGAAAGTCCAAAATAAAAGAGATGTCAAAATGACCCAAGGTGACTCTATGTGATTCTATTTTAAAATATTCAAATACACTGAGGACTTCTTTTCTCCTGTCTCAGAGCATCTTCTGAGTTGTGTGGCCAGCAAGACAAGCATGATCTGAATTTCTTTCTTCTGAGCTCTCATGGCTAAAATACCATATTAGTCATAGACTATTTTTAATGAATTTTGTAATAATTTATATTTTTACAGTCTTAGCACTGTGAGTTTTCATAATATTTCCATAGTCTGTGTTTCATCTTTCCTTAATCTATCTCATTATCTTCATTCCTTTTTTGCTTGTTACATTCTACAGAAACTTCTTTCTTGGCCTCTTCATGGCCAGCTAAGGAAGAGTAACCTGAAACTGGTGTCTTCTCATCCTGGCTAAGGTGTAAGGTGCATAAAGAAGCAATAAATGCTGATACATAATAAGCACTGACTGACAAAGAAAACTGAATAATTTCTAGCATATGACACAATTTAAGAATGTATTTATTTTTCATTTCATAATGTGGTATATTATTTATAATGTAGAATAACATGTCATGAATTCAATACTTTTAAAATCGTTACCTTATACCGAAGGCTATAGGTTTCCAATTTTTGACTATTATAAATAATACTGAATTAAACATCTAGGTGCATAAAGTGTCTTCTTCTATAGGATTATTATTGAATGATAGATGTTCAGAAGTAGAATAACTATGTCAAACATGTCTAATTCTTGAAAATACACTGCAGTTGCTTAAAGGTGTAGTCTCATCAGAAGGATATTTCATTCAATTTAAATATATTTTTCAAGACACCCGAATCCCTATATTGCCTGTGGGGAAACAGACATACTGACATAGAATGACATATTCCAAGTGAATAAATGACAATATTTCCAACTTTTACTCTTCTTTAGGGTAAATACTGTACTGTTGCTATTAATCTCCATTACTATCCTGAAAAGTTTCCTGAAATGGTAATAAACAGAAAAATTTAATATAAGAAAGTAAAAGTAGATATAACTTACATCAAACTGTGTATACATATTAGCATGTCTATTGTGAGGAAAGAGAAGAAAGAAAACAGATGCTATATTTGGCTTTGGGATTATGGACAACACCCTCTATATGCTGCTTTAAAACTAAGTCAATGTATGGTTTTCTAGCATACATTTGTAGAATGTACATTTGTGTCTACCAAGTGACAACATGTGAAGTTTGGAACTGAGTTGGTTTTAGGTTCTTCTGTTCATTACTTGGAGATTTCCAGGTTATTGGCACCTCAGGGGCACCATTATTGCCAGCAGACCTAGGTAGCTTGTTGTAGAGAGATTGCCACTTTATTCACCCTGAGCTAAAATTATTATGAGTGGGCCTTAATATACCAGTTGTTCCCACCTACACACCTAGCCTTGCCTTTGCTAGGATAACATTGTTTATCCTTCAAAGGTTAACCTCAGCATTACCTCCTTTTGGAATTATTTTTAGAACCAAGTTCTGAGTGCTTTCTGTAGTCAAAACATGCTCTGCCTACTCTGTTCTAGCATATAACTAGTTGGTTTACTCGTTATTTTCCATATTGTAAGTTTATTGGAAGAATGTTTTTGTCTTCAAATTTTCAACATCTAGCATTGTATCTAGCACTCAGCAGATCCTCACTTAATAACCTTCTGGAGAACATTCTCTGAAAGGTTGCTGTGAATATCTGTCTGGTAGGGGTCTCCCTACTGTAGAATGGACACAGCACAGGTTATTACACATTCATATTGTATTATCCTTGTGTAAGAGATACGCATTATATTCCTTTTATGACCTAGACTTCTGAAATGCTGAACACATGATAATGAATGACATCAGAACCTTGCCTTTGAGGAGCACATTCTAGAGGGTCACTAGGCATGAACATACATCCCTGTTAAACTTTGATCTCATAGCTCCTTAACTCGAATTCACTTCAGTATACCATAAGCACAGCCATCCGTTGTAGCTCATCTTTCCTCCACATTCTCTTAGGATCCTTAACTCTAAAATTATATTCCCTGACCATAGGTCAAGTCCCCATTTCCCCATTCTTTCTGATGTTTAGTTTACCTCATCAGTTATTCCGGTTCCTCCACTCCTCCATATCTTCCAGACCATCTGCTGTCCATTAGTCTCCCTACTGAGCCTAGACCTCAGGGTCAGCTATCTGAATTATGTTCTCAACACTGCTTTAGAATTTCTAACAGTCTTAACAATCTCCTACCCTTAGTAGCTCTTAGTCAGTTTTATTTTCCTCTAGGATTCTATAAGCTTTGTTTTTATTACATTGTATGACCATACGTTGAAGGAAGACTCTAGATTCATTCTTTCTGATCTCAGGCAGGCCTACAATGCTGCTATGAAATTCCCCTCCCCCTCCTCCACCGCCCCCACCTCCTCCTCCTCCGCCCAGCCTCCTCTTCCCTCAGCCCCTCCTTTCCTGACTCTTTCTCTTCCTCTAAAATACATATTTCTCACAACCTTTGGTTTCAATAGTACAAGTAAAAGCAAGATGTAAAATTGTATGTTCACGATTATTGCTGCTTATAGAATTCACATAAGCAAATAAGCTGAAGAATCACTAACAATAAACACATGAAACTGTTATCAGTGTTGCTTTAGGTGGTAGTGTTTTGAAAATTATTTTTATTTCTCTCTATACATTTTCCTCCCTTCTAAAATTTCTACAAGGATCAAGTAATTATTTTGAAATTATTAAAAATAGACATTGCAAAGAAAAGAAACTGAAAAAGCGATGTGAATAAACATCTCTTGACATTCAGTCTAGGGCTCTAGAATGATTGAGCCAACTGCCTCACCATACCCCAGTGCCTTGTGGGTACTGGTTGTTAGTGAAAACTGAGAATCGCAGAATGCATTGCCAGGACCAAAAGTAAAGAGCAAAAGGTGAGTTTTAGAGGTGGAGGGAGAGGCCATGTACAATCCCGGGATGATGTGACTGAATCCAAAGCAGTTTATTCTTATGTCTTTTTTGAAAGAGTGACGTCCATGCTTTGGCTGATTCAAATTCAGCCAGATACTCCAGGTGTAGATATTCTGGAGGAATTTGGGAGGGAGAGGACAATGCATTCAATACTTGGATGTGTGATAACCTCATAAGGCAAAGTGAAGAAAATAATTACTTGAAGTATCTTTATGATTTTACAGCATTAGATGATTTCTCTGAACCTTGGTGGATGATAGCACCAAGAGAAAAATGATGTTAGTTTCCCTTAGGATGAAGATTTAGTGCAGAAGCAAGATTAAGAGAAAGGCTCTAAAACATGGAGAAGTTTTTGCAGACGCACGGTGATGTGTGCAGCTCACTGTAGCTGTTGAAGACTTAGCACTCCAGAAATTGCCTTCCAAAGTCGTGGTCACTCTCTGTGAATAGACTGTATTGAGTGAAGGGAGTAATTGCAGCCTGTATTGAAGGAAAGCAGATGTTTCTGTATCAGAGCCAAGTCAGCCCACACTTGGTCTGCGGGGGGGGGGGGGGGGGGGGGGGGGCGAAGAGGCACACAGTGGGGGATTGTTTTCTGGGGGGATTTCGAAACAAAAAAATATATAATA
>CAUYQG010032718.1:0-38531 GCA_963574415.1 Tarsius wallacei
ACCACGCCCAGCTAATTTTTTTGATTTATTGTAGAGATGAGGTCTCGCCAAGTTGCCCAGGTGGGTCTCGAACCCGTGGGCTCAGGCAATCCACTCACATCGGCCTCCCAAAGTGCGGGATTACAGGCTGAGCCACTGAGACTGGCCAGTACGTTATCTTTAATAAAATTAACTCCTTATACAAAAGGCTTCACAATTTCAGCCTTTTTACATTGGCTCCACACCTGAGAGGTACTGCAGCCTTTTAATGTTTTTTTGTTTTGTTTTGTTTATTTTGGGTTGGAGTCTCATTCTGTCACCCAGACTGGAGCACAGTGGCACATTCACGGCCACTGCAGCCTCGACCTGCTGGGCTCAAGCGATCCTTCAGCCTTAGCCTTCCAAATAGCTGGAACTACAGGTGTGCACTACCACGCTTGGCGAAGTTTTTGATTTATTGTAGAGACGAGATCTCACCAAGTTTCCCAGGCTGGTTTCAAACTTCTGGGCTCAAGCGATTCTCTTGCCTTGGCCTCCCAAAGTGCTGGGATTACAGGTATAAGCATGTTATTTTTACTGCTGATTAAAATTCCACATCACATTTTATTTACTTATTCATCAGTTGATGGACATTTAGATTGTTTTCACTTTTTGACTGTTATGAATAATACTGCTATGAACATTTGTGAACAAGTTTTTGTGTGAACCTGTTTTCAGTTATCTTGGGTATCTAAGATACCATATGCTGGGTCATATGGTCACTCTGTGTTTAACTTTCTGAAAATCTATCCAACTGTTTTCCACAGCAACTGTTCCATTTTGCATTCCTACTAGTGGCATATGAATGTACCAATTTTTCTGAATACTCACCAACACTTGTTATTGTCTTTTTGATTATAACCATCCTAGTGAGGATAAAGTGGGATCTCATTGTGGTTTTGAGTTGCATTTCCTCAATGACTAATGATATGGAACATCTTTTCATGTACTTATTGGTCATTTGTATATCTTCTTTGGAGAACTGTCTATTCAGATCCTTTGCCCATTTTTAAATTGGGTTGTCTTTTTATTGTTGAGTTATAAGCATTCTTTATATATTCTAGATATAAGTCCCTTACAGATATATAAGTTGCTGATATTTTCTCCCTTTTTATGGGCTGTCTTTTCACTTTCTTGATAGTATTCCTTGAAGTACAAATTTTTTTTAGATTGGAAAATATTGTTTATCTAGAAAGTAAATTAGAGAGCGATTCACCTCCCCAAGGTAGGGGAGGGGGCCAAAGCTAGGAAAACATGGCAGCCATACCTTAAAGAGCACACGACCACACCAGAGTCCACAAAATTTTTAAATTTTGTTGAAGTTCAATTTATCTATTTTTTCTTTTGTTACTGTGCTTTTGTTGTCATATTTGTTTTGCCTGTTTTGAATTTTGAATAGACAGAATTATATTCTTTATTTTTTCATTTATTATGTTAAATCTTTGATTCAGCTGAAGTTTTAGCCAAATTATATTTTCCATAAAATAATTCTGAAAAAGCAGTATTTAACATTTTGTCCCAGCACCATAAAAGGCCTCCTTTCCTGAGCTGAGATAACATTTTTACCACATCATCTATTCTATTCTTGATTATATATTTTAGGGCTTTCTTTTTTGTTTCATTGATCTATTGATCACATACATTGTTCATAAGACTTTATGAAAGCAGGCATCCTCATGCATTGTGGGTGCTGTGTAAAGCAACATATTCTGTATGAAGGGCAATTGGTAAATATCTACCACAATTATAAAAGCATTTACTCTTTGGTTCACCTATTCCCACTTCTGGTAATATAGCTTATAGATTGAACTGCACATGAGCCAAATGGCAAATGCTCATACTTATTCATTGAAGTATTGAAGATAATGACAAAAGACTGGAAACAATCCAAACATATATTAATAGAAGACTGATAAACTATGGTACAACGATAAATGGAATTCCGTGTGGCTGTAAAAAAGAATAAAGAACCTCTCTTTAAACTGATAAGAAGTTATAGTTGCTTGGAAGGCTGAGGCAAGAGGCTAGCTTGAGCCCAGGACATCACGGCTGCAGTGTGCTGTGATCATGCCATTGCACTCCAGCCTGGGTGACAGAGTGAGACATCTTTCTCAAATAAATAATAAACTGTTAAGGAATGATCTTGAAGAGAAATTGTTAAGTGAATACAGCAACACACACTAAATATGTATAATAAGCTATGCCTTGTATAAAAAGGCAAGGGGGGTGGAGAGGATAAATAAGAGCATAAAAATGAATTATGTATTGCTTGCTAAAAACAAATTAACAAACACTAGAAGGAAGACCGGTGAGCGTTCCCGAAGCCAGGAAAACCAGTGCAGGGTAGAAAACATCCTTGTTGATGGCTGTTTGCACAGCCTATATAGTTTCTTTCATTTCTGGAAATTGGACCGGGCTGGTGAGGGTTGTGCCTTATTGGCATAAGATTCAACAGGAGAGTCTTTGGAGGAAAATCTAGAAGAGGCCACCCAACAGGCCAGGGAGGTTTGGCTGACCTGGAGGTGGGAACTTCTCTACAATACTGCCAACCAAATACCTGCTGAGGCCATCCCCTGGAGCACCCGTTTCTTGAAGCCTCCTGGACACTGCCCTGGGAAAGGAAAGAGAGTGTTGGACTGTGACAGTGTTAAAAGTTTGGCTTCCCTCTGGCAGGGAAAGAGAGTAGGTTGCCAGGGAACTTAATACCTTGAGAACTGCTAGAACAGATTTGAGGGCCACCTCATTGTATTTCATTCCTGGAACAAGAAAGGGGAATTCCTCTCTATCTCCAGCCTCCTCCCCCAAAAAAGAGTGTGAGAACACAGGAGGTATGCTTGATGGCTGCAAAAATGGGACAGGATCCTTGCTCCTTGCTGTGTTCTCAAGGAACATACACAGTGTTTGCCTTGATTGTTTCCTGGTCTAATTCCACTGTTTATACAAAAGCAGTAAAATGAGCTTGCAAGGTAAATAACAACTCCCCCAGAGCAGTGCCTCACACACTGATAGTACTGGTATCTGAGATAATTACAGGGTTCACACTTAGACAGCCTGGGGAGAGGATTTCTAATTTGTAAAAACAGCACTGGTAAAATGCTAGTGTTAAAAATGTTGTTTATGTTGAATGCCATCTTCTTCTTAATTTTCCTTAAGAACTGGTTCTTCCGCCTGGGCAACTTGGCGAGACCTCATCTCTACAATAAATCAAAAAATGAGCCGGGCATGGTAGCGCACACCTGTAGTTCCAGCCACTCGTAAGGCTGAGGCAGAAGGATCGCCGGAGCCCAGCAGGTCGAGGCTGCAGTGGCCGGGAGCGGCCACTGCACTCCAGTCTGGGCGACGGAGTAAGACTCCAACGCAAAAAAAAAAAAAAAAAAAAAAGAACTGGTTCTTGCTGGGCACGGTGGCTCAAGCCTGTAATCCCAGCACTTTGGGAGGCCAAGGCGAGAGGCTTGCCTGAGCTCAGAGGTTCAAGACCAACCTGGGCAACTTGGTGAGACCTCATCACTACAATAAATAAAAAAATAAGCTGGGCATGGTAGCACACGCCTCTAGCTACAGCTACTTGGAAGGCTGAGGTGGAAGGATCACCTGAGCACAGCAGGTTGAGGCTGCGGTGGTCATGAGCGTGCCACTGCACTCCAGCCTGAGTGTCAGAGTGAGACTCCAACTCAAAAAAAAAAAAAAAAAAAAAAAGAACTGGGTCTCATTTACATCATCTAGAAATAATAACCCAAAATAGCCAGCATTTACTGAGGACTGTGGCTGGCACTGTGCTAAGAGTTTTATTTAATTCTAATGTTGACACAGTGCTTTACCATAGCTACTCAGTAAATATTTGTCAAAGAGCTTTAAAAAAAAAGACATTCAAGAAAAGAAAATTACAGACCAGTATTCTTCATGAATATGGATGCAAAGATCCTTTAAAAATATTAGCATGGCCAGGCACATTGGTTCACGTTTATAATCCCAGCACTTTGAGAGCCGAGGTGAGAGGATTGCCTGAATCTATGGGTTCGAGACCAGCCTGGGCAACTTAGTGAGATCTCATCTCTACAATAAATTAAAAAATTAGCTGGGTGTGGTGGCACACGCCTGTAGTTCCAGCTACTTGGAAGGCAGAGGTGGAAGGAACGCCTGAGCCCAGTAGGTCAAGGCCGCAGTGGCTGGGAGCGTGCCATTGCACTCCAGCCTGGGTGACAAAGTGAGACTCTGACTCAAAAACAAAAACAAAAATCATAACCAAGTAGGGTCTCACTCTTGCCCTGGCTGGAATGCAGTGGCATGCTCACAGCCACCGCAGCCTCAAACTGCTGAGCTCAGGTAATCCTTCTGCCTCAGTCTTCCAAGTAGCTGGAACTACAGGCGTGTGCCAGCACACCCAGCTAATTTTTTGATTTATTGTAGAAATGAGGTCTTGCCAACTTGCCCAGGCTGGACTCGAACTCCTAGACTCAGGCAATCTTCTCACCTCTGCCTCCCAAAGTGCTGAGATTACAGGCGTGAGCCATTGTGCCTGGCTAAGGGTATCTACTGAAAAATCATATTTGATTGTTTAAGAATGAATTCCTCCTAATATTAGGAACAAGACAAGGATGCTCACTTTACCCTCCCTTCCTTCCTTCCCTTTTTTTTTTCTTTTTGAGTTGTGGTCTCACTATGTTGCCCAGGCTGGAGTACAGTGGCACATTCACGACTCACTGCAGCCTTGACCTCCTAAGTTCAGGTGATTCTTCCACCTCAGCCTCCTGAGTAGCTGGGACTACAGGTGTGCACCATTAACCATGCCTGGCTAATTTTTGTAATTTTTTGTAGAAACAGGGTCTTGCTATGTTGCCCAGGCTGGTCTCAAACTCCTGAGATCAAGCAACCCTCCCACCTCAGCTGAGATTACAGGCATTAGCCACCATATCTGACCTAACTTCACCATTTCTAATCAATATTGTACTGGAAATCCTTGCTAGTACTATAAGAGAAAAAAGGCATACAGATTGGAAAGATGAAAGTAAAATTGTCTCTATTAGCAAATGACATTATTGTTACATAGATAATTCTAAGAAATCCAGAAAACAACTACTAGAACTATAGGTGAATTTAGCAAGGTCATAGGATAATAAGTCAATATACAAGATTATGTTTCTCTATACTGACAGCAAACAATTAGAAATGAAATAATTCTATTTATAGTAGTATAAAAACCATAAAATATTTATAAATAAATTCAACAAAAAACATAGAAGACTTTGAAGACTACAAATTTTAAAAAGACTGAAATAATTGGAGAGGTGTACCATGTTTGTGAGACTTAAGTTTGTTAAGATGTCCATTCTCTGTATATTTATCTATAAGCAGAAATTAACAGGCTGATTAAAAATAATGAAATTTTTATTTTGTAATAGTTTTAGGTTTACTGAAAAATGGCAAAATAGTACAGTGAATTTTTATATATCCTTCACTCAATTTCCCTTAATATTAATGTCTTGCATTATCATGGTAATATGTTAAAATTAATAAATCGACACTGATACTTTACGGTTACTTTATTTGGATTTCACTAGTTTTTCCCTGGTGTCCTTTTTCTTTTTTTTTTTTTTTGAGTTGGAGTCTCACTCTGTCGCCCACGCTGGAGTGCAGTGGCATACTCACGGCTACCACAGCCTCCACCTACTGGGCTCAGGTGCTCCTTTCACCTCAGCCTTCCAAGTAGCTAGAACTACAGGCACGTGCCACCATGCTTGGCTAATTGTTTGATTTATTGTAGAGACGAGGTCTCGCCAAGTTGCCCAGGTTGGTCTTAAACCTGTGGACTCAGGCAATCCTCTCACCTTGGCCTCCCAAAGTGCTGGGATTATAAGCGTGAGCCACCGTGCCCAGGCTGGTACCTAGGGAGTTTTGACACTTTTTCTTAACTAGGATTCAGTCCAGGTTAAGACATTGCATTTAATTTATTCAAGTTTGTGACAATTTCTCAGTCTTTCCTTGTTTATTCATGAGCTTGACAGTTTTGAGGCATGCTGGTCAGGTATTTTGTAGAATATCTCTCAATTTGGGTTTTCCTGGTGTTTTTCTCTTTCTTAGGCTGTGGTTATTAGTTTGGGAAAGGATGCCACAGTGGTCACATGCCCTTCTCATCACATCATACAAGGGGCACATGCCATCATCATAATTTCTCACTGACGATGTTAACCTGATCACTTGGTTCAACAAGGTAATTTTATTTTATTTTAATTTTTTTGAGAGACAGGGTCTCATTCTGTCACCCATGCTGGAGTGCAGTGACATGATCACAATTCAATGTAGCCTCAAGCTCCTGAGCTTAAATGATCCTCCCTGCCTCAGCTTCCCAAGCAGTTAGGACTACAGACATGCACCACGATGCCTGGCTAATTTTTTTTTTTTTAAGAGATGAATTCTCGTTATGCTTCCCAGGCTGGTCTTGAACTCCTGGCCTCAAGTGATCCTCTCACCTTGACCTCCCAACTGGCGTTCATTACAGGCGTGAACTACCATGCCTGGCCAACAAGCTGATTTTAAAATTTTATGTGAAAATACAAAGGATCTAGAATAGCAAAAATAATTTTGAAAAAATAAGAGCAAAGCTGTAGGATTTATATTACCTGATTTAAAGCCTTACTACAAAGTTATGGTGGTAATCAAGACAACATGGAATTGACACAAGGTAGACAAATGCATCACTGGGACAGAATAGAAGGTTCGGAAAGAAGCCCACACTTATATGGCCAAATCAATTTTCTTTCCTTTTTTTTTTTTTCTTTTTGAGTTGGAGTCTCACTCTTGTCATCAAGGCTGGAGTGCAGTGGCACACTCATGGCCACCGCAGCCTCCACCTGCTGGCCTTAGGCCATCCTTCTGCCTCAGCCTTCCAAGTAGCTGGAACTACAGACGCATGCCACCATGCCCAGCTAGTTTTTGTGTGTGTTTGTGTGTGTGTGTGTGTGTGATTTATTGTAGAGACAAGGTCTCACCAAGTTGCCCAGGCTGGTCTCAAACCCCCAGGTTCAGGCAAGCCTCTCGCCTCGGCTTCCCAAAGTGCTGGGATTACAGGTTGAGCCACCGTGCCCGGCCCAAATCAATTTTAAATAAAAACATGAAAATAATTTTAGGGGGAACTGCGTTTTCATCAAATGGTGCTGGAACAAGTGAGTATCCACATGGGAAAAAAGAGGCTAAGATCTACTTGATGTCACCAAGTTTGTGAGTGGCAGGGACAGGCATTTCAAGCCAGATTTTTCTGGCTAACATGCCATAAATTGTGAATATGAATTTGTAATCAATACATTTAGGCCACATAATTTTTATGTATCAAATTCAGTTTGAGGCTGTATCTTTAAAAATGTCAACATCATGAAAGAAAAAGAAAGGCCAAGGAAACGTTCCTGATTAATAGAGACTTAAAGAGACATGAATAAATGCAATACTCATCCTGAACTGGATCCTGAATCATACACCCAAAAATTCCACAAAAGACATTATTGCAATAATTGGAAAATAATATGGAGAGCATGTTAGATAACAGTTTTGTGTGAATGCTGAATTCCCTGAATTTGAAAAGTATAGAGCAGTTACACAACAATATATTCTCTTTTTTGAGTCTGAGTCTCACTCTGTCACCCAGGCTGGAGTGCAGTGGCATACTCACGGACACCGCAGCCTCGACCTGCTGGGCTCAGCCTCAGCCTTCCAAGTAGCTGGAACTAGAGGCATGTGCCACCACGCCCAGCTAATTTTTTGATTTATTGTAGAGATGAGATCTTGCTCAGTTGCCCAGACTGGTCTCGAACCTGTGGGCTCAGGCAATTTTCTTACCTTGGCCTCCCAGAGTGCTGAGATCATAGGTATGACCCACCGCACCTAGCAATATACTCTTATTCTTAGAAGACACATGTAGAATTATCTGGAGATAAAGGGTCATGAGATCTGAAACGGTTCAGCGCTAGTAACAATAAAACATATATATGGCTGGGTGCAGTGGCTCATGCCTATAATCCCAGCACTTTGAGAGGCCAAGGTGAGAGGATTGCCTGAGTCTGCTGGTTTGAAACCAGCCTGGGCAACTTGGCGAGACTCATCTCTACAATAAATAAAAAAATTAGCCAGGCATGGTGGCACACACCTGTAGTTCTAGCTACTTGGAAGGATGAGGCGGAAGGATTGCCTGAGTCCAGCAGATCGAGGCTGTGGTGGCCATGAGTGTGCCACTGTACTTCAGTCTGGGTGACAGAGTAAGACTCCGACTCAAAAATAAATAAATAAATAAATAAAACATACTGGCAAGGATGCAGAGAAAAAGGAACGCTTCTATATTGCTGGTGGGAATGGAAACTAGTGAAATCTCTTTGGAAGACAGTATGGCAATTTCTGAAAGAACTAGAAATTGACCTTCCATATGACCCAGCAATCCCCCTATTGGGAATATACCTGGAGGAACTCAAGTCATTCTACAGAAAAGATACCTGCACACTCATGTTTGCTGCAGCTCTATTCACAATAGCAAAAACATGGAACCAACCATTCTGCCCATTGAAGCTGGACTGGATTTTAAAAATGTGGTACATAAACACAATGGAATATTATGCAGCCATAAAGAAGGACAAACATATGGACGTCACAGCAACTTGGATGGATTTAGAGTCTATCATACTCAGTGCTCTTTCACAGAAACAAATAACAAAGTACCATATGTTCTCACTCATAAGCAGAACTTGAATAATTATCATAATACTATAAAAAAAGGGATTGGCAGTAGTGGGAAATTGCCAGGGGAGGGGGGTGGGATTGGTAGTTGAGGGAAACTGCCAGGGAGGGAGGAGCACACCTCATCAACAAGGGCATCTGCATAATGAACATTTATATACCTAACCCTAAATTGTACCCCACATCTTTAAAATAAAATAAAATAAATACTAAAAAAACAAAAACAAAAAAACCCAGCAAAAAACCCCCAACGTATATATGGAATAAATCAAATATTTGAAAATATTAACAATTGGTTAATCTAAATTTAAAGTATATGGGAGTTCATAGTATTATTCTTGCAACTTACCTGCTTGAAATTCTAAAATCATTAAATAATTTAAAAACTCTTTGATATGAATTCCAGTTACCACAGTGGTGACAGATTCAGTCTCATCATTTATTGGTGCTCCTCTCCTTCCCTCCAGGGGTTTTGCACAGTGTAGAACACTCAGGAAGGGCTTTCTACATTCAGTCCACCTTAGTCACCATCTGAGAGATGTGTTGTGGAGCTAACAGACTCCACACCAGGACTCAGGAATGTCTGCTAGCTGGGAACCCCGATGTCAAGAGTGCAGTCTCTCTGCATATACCATGTAGCCTTTCTTCTCTGAAGTCCTATCCCTGTCCAGGTGCTTTGAGGAAGCTGGTAGGCTCCCTGCTACTGGAGTAATCCCCACTCACTCTCCTCTTCCCAGTCTTGGAAATTTCTCCACTCCAGGGGCATGCCTGCTTTTGCTATACTCCAGCTATATTTCTCCAACCCCATTCTTTGCTGAGAGATTCTCTCACACCATCCTTTCAGAGTCTTTAAAAACATTGTTGGACTCCCTTTCCTAGGTCGAGGTAAAACAGAAAATGATACATAATTTTATTAACATACTGTAGGAAAGATAAAGCCATATCTAATATTCTTTAAAAAGTTCAATGTTTCCCAAAGCTGTCCACAGCCCTACATCAGAATCATCCAAAATACTTGCTAAAAATGTTGATTTCGGCCGGGCACAGTGGCTCACACCTATAATCCCAGCACTTTTGAGAGGCCAAGGTGAAAGGATTGCCTCAGCTCACGGGTTTGAGATCAGACTGGGCAACTTGGTGAGACTTTGTCTCTACAATAAATCAAAAATTAAGGCCGAGCATGGTGGCTCACACCTATAATCCTAGCACTTTGGGAGGCCAAGGTGAGAGGATTGCCTGAGCCCACGGGTTTGAGACCAGACTGGGCAATTTGGTAAGACCTCATCTCTACAATAAATAAAAAATTAGCCAGGCGTGGTGGTGCATGCTATTTGGAAGGCTGAGGCAGAAGGATCGCCCAAGCCCAGCAGGTCGAGGCTGCGGTGGCTGTGAGCATACCTCTGCTCTCCAGACTGAGTGACAGAGACTCCAACTCAAAAAAAAAATGTTAGTTTCTGGTTCTATACCCAGACCCGTTGGACCTAAATATCTGGAGGTAGCGCTAGGGATCTGCATTTTTTTTTTTTTTTTGAGTAGGAGTCTCACTCTGTTGCCCAAGCTAGAGTGAAGTGGCCCAATTACGGCCACTGCAGCCTCAACCTGCTGGGCTCAGGCGATCCTTCCACCTCAGCCTTCCAAGTAGCTGGAACTACAGGCATGCGCCACCACACTTAGCTATTTAAAAAGAATTTTATTTTATTGTAGAGTCCAGGTTTTGCCAAGTTTCCCAGGCTGGTCTTGAACCCCTAGGCTCAGGCAATCCTCTTGCCTTGCCTCCCAAAATGCTGGGATTACAGGCGTGAGCCATTAAACCTGGCTGGAATCTGCATTTTTTTTTTCTGAGTTGGATTCTCACTCTGTCGCCCAGGCTGGAGTGCAGTGGTGCTGGGCTTAGGCGATCCTTCCACCTCAGCCTTCCAAGTAGGTGGAATTACAGGCACATGCTACCCCGCACAGCTAATTTTTTTATTTATTGTAGAGACGAGGTCTCACCATGTTGCCCAGGCTGGTCTTGAACCCGCGGGTTCAGGCAATCCTCTCACCTCGGCCTCCCAAAGTGCTGGGATTATAGGCTTGAACCACAGTGCTCAATCAGGAATCTGCATTTTTAACATAGGTCCCTCAGGTGACTCATGTCCATCGGGGTTAAGTTTGAAATATTCTTTTAACAAATGTGTATTGAGAGCTATGCTTCCTTGTATTTGGTATAAACCTCTGTTGTAGCATTTAAATTATATATGTAAGTATGTGTATGTCTGTATGTTTTATTTCAGAGATTCTGTTTCTTGTGTTACGTTACCTTTCTATTTGCAGAGCCTATCATAAGACTTGTGACATTAAATATTCAGTACATATCTCTGAAATACATGTCAGTATTTGAATCTAGAGTTTGTGGAGGACCGTAAGGATCATATGGAATTGTTCTCATGGTTTCAGTCAATTAGGGAAGTAAAAATATGGAAAGTTGAAAGTTTCAGATGAAGCGGGTTTCCTAAAATAGTGTATGTTTAGGTGCTACAAAGGGATGGAACCACTGGAGCCCAGAACAGTAGAAGAGTTTTGAGACAGGAAGAAATGGAAGAGGAACTTGAAAAGTGAGTAGGTACTGGAAAGAAGAGGCTGTCTTAACTGAGTGAACCTGGGATGACCGTAAAACCAGCAGGTTTAGAAGTCAGGGCTGGTGCACGAGGCTTATACAAGAGAATTGCGGAAAATATTAGCCAAAGAGGTTGCCAGTGCGTTGTGGAAGTCGTGGTTGGTAGGCTGCGAGAGTGACATGATGGCAATGACATTATAGGAAGATCAACCTATCAATTATAATGGCAGTTAAAAATAAGTAGCTCACAACATGGCTCATTAACCAAACTTGGAATTCCAAAGTGCCGGGGCCTCCAGCGGCGGGCAGTTGAGGTGAGTTCTATTTTAGATCACATAGGAACTAAAATAGGGTAGATAGATCCTGATTACCAAAGAACTCGTTTTCAAATTAGATCCTGACGAATGGCAGAAAATCCATACCCCACCTCCAATCGCCTAGGCCTAGTCTTTCTCATAGCGGCGACCATTTATGTAGCGATTACTACGCGCCAAGCGCTGTGCAGACACTCTCTCGCTTAAGCAGGGAAACCCCTCTGTACGTTGGAGGTTATCACGCCCATTTTACGGATGAGAAAACCGAGCTTGAGAGAGACGGGATTCGCCAGATCACACAGCCTGGAGGCAGCAAAGATGAAAACTCGGGGCTGGAAGGCAGGCCGCGCAGGAAGCGAGGGAGAATGAGCTTCGCCTGACTCAGGAGGGATCCACAGCGAAGGGAAAGGAAGCGGGAAACGGCCTCCTCTTCTAGGGCTCTGCGGGCCCACCGGCTGAGTGAAGAAACCCTTTCCTGGGGTGACACATGTCAGAACACGTCTCTCTTCGGCGCAGGTCCAAAATCACGGTATCTGATTGGCGAGGCTGGAGCGGCTTGGCGACTCTGATTGGTTAGTTGGACCTCGAACCAGATTTTCACCTCGAGCATCGGGTGAGGAGTGGGTGGGATTTGGAACTGAACCCCTCGTTTCATTGGTGAAAATAAAACGAACCAGGAACTATTCGGAAGTGAGATTGGCTGTTGCTAGGTTCCCTCCTAAGGCCAGACGGGTTTTCGCTACGGAAGCCGAGGAGGGCTAAACGCGTGCTCTGCCCCACGGAAGTGAGCCACAGAAGCACCGTTAGCGTTGGAGAGGAGGTATCTCCGGCCTAATGGCGACCGCGGAAGGTAGCGGCAGTGACGAGCAAAGGCAGGGGGTCGAGACTTCTGTCACATATTACCGGTTAGAGGAGGTAGCGAAGCGCAACTCCTCGGAGGATCTGTGGCTGGTGATCCACGGACGAGTCTACGATATCACCCGCTTTCTCAACGAGGTGGGGCCCGGGAGGTGGGAGGCCCTGGGCTGCTGGGATGAGGGGTGTAAAGACTGTGGTGTGTGTGTGTGTGTGTGTGTGTGTGTGTGTGTGTGTGTGTGTGTAAAGACTGTGGTGTGTGTGTGTGGGCTGCTGGGATGAGGGGTGTAAAGACTGTGGTGTGTGTGTGTGTGTGTGTGTGTGTGTGTGTGTGTGTGTGTGTGTAGGAAGGGCAACCTGAGCTGGGGGCGACACGGCGTACGAAAGGGACCACGACCCTCCGAGAGGGAGGCTGAGGGAGCCTTAGGTCTGCATGTATTTCCATTTAGCATCAAATTCTGCTGCCTTATGTAATATCATGGGTCACTTATGTACTGAGCATTTGCTGTGTGCTGGGCTAAACTCTAAGCCATCATTATCTCCATTTTACAGGAAGGGGAACTGAGGCTCAGGTTGAGGACTCTCAAGGTTATAAACTTAATGGCCAACATCCGTTCAAACCTATCTTTGAAGAGCCCCCAAACCTGTGCTTTTTTCTCTATTCCTTCTGAAGTAATGACATTTTTGTTTTTCATTTTCTTGAGAAGCTGAAATTCTCTTCCTAGCTTGATTATGCTTCTTTTGCTTGTTTTTTTCTCCTACTCTGAGTTGACCTTGAGGCCAGAGGCCATAACTTGACCTGTTTTTCAGTCATTGACGCACTTTCTGTCACCCTCTTCCTTAAATCTTCAAGGCTGTTGTATTAAATTTCATTACAAAGATTCTCTTAGAGACCACGGTGCAACTGAGCGATTTCATTTTTAACTTAAGGTAACAAGTTATTTTCATTTATTTAAACTATTGAGGTGTAGTTTACATACACTATAATGTGCCCATCTAAAATGTACATTTTGATGAGTTGTGATAATGTATCCATCCATGTTAAGACAGAGCATTTCCATCACCCTAAAAAAAAGTTCTGTCTTGCTCCTTTGCAGTCATCCTCCCCAGCCCCTGGTAGCTAGTCATATGCAGCTACTAAAGATTAGGTTGAAACTTTGATTTTTTTTTTTTTTCCTTTTTTGGTGTGTGGACCGTTTTAACTTGAGTAACAGGTTAATGACTTTGTAATAAATTCCTTGTAAACTCTTGCATAATATAAACTGATAACTGAGAAAAAAGTTCATTTCTGTTCTCTTTCTCTGAAGCACATATACTAGAAAATATTTTTTCTATTAATTTGAAAAGGGAGAAATCTCTACATCCTGATTCATAATTCTATAAAAACCTAAAAGTTTCCCCAAAAGAACATTGTCTTTGATAAATCTTCCTAATGGACAATAATTTAATAAACTCAGAGTTTAGTAACTTCTTGGAATCGTATGGCATTTTGTTTTTTGTTTTTTTTTTTGAGTTGGAGACTGATGCCGAGGCTGGAGTGCAGTGGTACTCTCATGGCCACTGCAGCCTTGATTTGCTGGGCTCAGGCGATCCTTACACCTCAGCCTTCCAAGTAGCTGGAACTACAGGTGCTTGCCACCACACCCAGCTAGTTTTTTGATTATTGTATAGATGAGGTCTTGCCATATTGCCTAGGCTGGTCTCGAACCTGTGGGCTCAAACAATCCTCTTGCCTCCGCCTCCCAAAGTGCTGGGATTACAGGCATGAACCACTGCGCCGGGCTGCATTTTGTGCTTTTAAAACTGCTTTTCCATTATTTCATGTTCAAAACAACTAGTTGAGAGTATGACTTGGATAATGGTGATTTTCTTTCTTTTTTTTTGAGTTGGAGTCTTTCACCCAGGCTGGAGTGCAGTGGCACACTCAACGACCACCGCAGCCTCAACCGACTGGGCTCAGGGAATCTTTCCACTTCAGCCTTCCAAGTAACTGGAACTATAGGCGCATGCCACCATGCCCAGCTAATTTTTTTTTTATTGTAGAGATGAGGACTTGCCAAGTTACCCAGGCTGTTCTTGAACCCCTGGACTTAGGCAGTCCTCTTGCCTCCACCTCCCAAATTGCTGGGATTACAAGCATGAGCCACCGTGCTTGGTGGCATTTTGTGCTTTCACTTATTTATTTATTTGAGTTGGAGTCTTACTCCGTCACCCAGGCTGGAGTGCAGTGGCACATTCATGGCCACCCCAGTGTCGACCTGCTGGGCTCTGGCAATCCTTCCACCTCAGCCTTCCAAGTAGCTGGACCCACAGGTGCACACTACCACGCCTGGCTAATTTTAAAATTTATTGTAGAGATGAGGTCTCGCCAAGTTGGCCGGGCTCGTCTTGAACCCTCAGGCTCAGGCAATCCACCCTCCTCGGCCTCCCAAAGTGCTGGAATTAAGGCTGAGCCACTGAGCCCGGTCCATTTTGTGCTTTTAAAAGTGCTTTCCCATTTCATATTCAACAACTAGTTGAGAGCATGACTTGGTTGATGGTGATTCTTATTTTAACAGAGGCAGACTAAACACATTCAGAAAGATTCTGGTCATATAGCTAATTAATGGCAGAACCTGCTTAGATAAATGCTTTGATTTCTCTTGTCTGCATAGCATCACATCACACGTCTAGCCTTAGCAATGTCCTCTGATGTTTGCTTCATAATAAACTTAATGATAAAACATAGTTCATAATGGGTAGGCAATCATATTTTCCACTTGTGATCTTATTTCCTCCAGATTTCTTTTTGTTTGACTCAGAATAGATGGTGAACTTGGAAGAAACACTCCGTGCTTAAAGAGGACATTAATTCAGTCTTGAGTAATAGTTGCTAATCTGTTTTATCCCATGCTGATGTAGCCAGAGATATCACTAGTATGCCATGACTTCCTTTGTTTTTGTTGTTGTTGTTGAGTTGGTGTCTCACCCTGTCGCCCAGGCTGGAGTGCTGTGGCACACTTATGGCCACCCCAGTGTCAACCTGCTGGGCTCTGGCAATCCTTCCGCCTTAGCCTTCCAAGTAGCATGGCTTCCCTTGAAGCTTGAGCCACAACTCTTTACCTGCAGGGTAGCCATTCTTATCTAACCTGTTTTGTTTTCTTGTTCATTCTTATCCTGTTCATTTAGTCACTTAGTCATTCAGATATTTTTTTAAGTCTTTGTTATGTGCTGGATACTCTTATAAGTGCTGGGAATACAGTAGTGAATAAGCAATTATGCCCTCATGGAGATTAGATGCTGCAGGAGAAAGACATTAAGCAGAGTAAATTACTGAAACATATACTACGTCAGATAGTGGTAAGTGCTAAGAAGAAAATAATGCAGGTGGCTCATGCCTGTGATCCCAGCACTTTGGGAGGCGGAGGCGAGAGGATTGCCTGAGCCCAACGAGTTCAAGACCCGCCTGGGCAACTTGGCAAGACCTCGTCTCTACAGTAAATCAAAAAATTAGCTGGCATGGTGGTCCATGCCTGTGGTTCCAGCTTCTTGGAAGTCCGAGACAGGAGGATTGCCTGAACCCAGCAGGTCAAGGTTGTAGTGATTGTGATCCTGCCACTGCAATCCAGCCTGGACAACAGAGTGAGACTCTGACTCAAAAAAAAATAGACCGAAAGAGGACAAGGGCAGAATTGAGGAGCCCTGTTAGAGTCTGTTGTAGTAATTAAGGCAAGAGAGAGTGTAGTATCAGATTTTGAATGTGCTGTGATGGTAGAGCCAGTAGGATTTAATAGTGCCCTGGATTTGGGGAATGAAAGAAGGAGGAGTCAAGAATACCACCAAGGTTTTTGGCCTGTTGGTCTGCAAGAATGAGTTGATATTAGATGAGATAGAGAAAACTTGCATTGATTTTCATCTTTCTCTTTCCAATCTGAAGTCACCTTGGGGCTCCTCCTTAGCAAGCATTCCTAATCTAATCTATATCTATAGATTAACATATTTTTGAATAATGACTATGGTTAGACTATGATACTGGAGTTTGTGGTAATTTAGAATTGGTAATATAATTGAATTATCTTTCTCTAACCGATTCATTTTGCATTTTTGAATCAGTGCTATTGGCTTAATTTACTGAAATCAGAATGAAAGTAGTATACATTATTGTCTTTCAACTATTTAGTAGTTCAGAAAAATCATATAAAAATAGTTAAAATGTATGACATTGACTCGAAAATTATCAAAGTATGTCTCCCTTATCAAGGGTAAGTATAATTCTGTGAAACTTTGTTTCAGTTAATATATATATGTATAGTATGTAGTGGATTGCAGTATAAAGTTATTTTTTTAGTATGGCATTACAAGTGAAAATTTGGAAGCCATTGACTTGCGTATGAATAATCATTTCTCAAAAGAGTAACTTGATAAAATACCACACTATGGTTTTTTAGTTTTATATATGTTTTTTAGTAATTATGGGCATAAATGGGACTGTTACTTTGGGACCTATCTCATAGATGGGATAACACTTTATTCAACAAATATTTATTAAGTGCTGTATTGTACTAGGCCCTGGTGTATATAAAAATAAACATGGTCCATTCCTCTTGAAGCTGCCATTCTAGAAGAGTCAAAACAAAACAAAGACAGAAAAATGAAGTGATTTTAAATTGTACTTTCTATGAAGGAAACAAACAGGGAATTGAGAAAAGCAGGGAAAGATCTAGTTTAATAAGAGTGATCTGGGAAAGCCTCTGTGAAAAGATGACTTTTAATAGAACTGATGAGCGTGAACTAACTTTGGGAAGAGTAGGGAAAAGAGCATTCTAACATCATTTGCAATCAAGGAAGAATTTGGCATATTAGTAGGGCTGAAAGAAGCTGTGGATGTAGTATAGTGAATGAAGGATGAGAATGACCAGAGAGCTTGGCAGGAGTCAGGACACGCTAGGCCTGGTAGATTGGATTTGATCCAAAAGGAAATAGAAAACCACTGAAGTTGTTTTAAGATGAGAGGTAAAATTGGAGCAACTTATAGACAGTCTCTGATTTACCATGGCTTGACTTAATGATTTTTTTACTTTACGATGGTGCAGAAGTGATAGGCATTAAGTAGAAACCATTAAGTTGTATATCCTTCCATTTTCTTTTTACATATAGAAGCAAAAGTGAATGGAGTCCCTTTCTTTTTTTACACAATGCTAGCATACTATGCACACTGATCTATGCCTTGCTTTTTTTCGTTTAACTGTGTCTCTCAGGGGTCTTTCCATATTGATACCTGGAATCCTTCATTACAGCTGCATAGTATATATTGTATGGTTCATAATTTATCTAAGCAATCTCCTATTGATAAACATTAGGGTTTAGCAGTATTTTGTTATCTAGTTTTTTCCCCCACTAAGTCAACTTTATTGTGACTGAATGTGCAGTCAATAAAATGTAAAAGATTTTGAATGTAGAGTTCAATGAGTGACAAATGTCTCACCTGTGTAATCACCATCACAGTCAATATACAGTCATTTGTCACTTAACAACAGGGCTACATTCTGAGAACTGCATTGTTAGGTGATTTCGTCCTTTGTGAATATCACAAAGTGTATATATTACTCAAACCTAGCCTACTACACACCTAGACTACATGGTACAGCCTATTGTTCCTAGGCTACTAACCTGTGTAGCATGTTACTATAATGAATACTGTAGGCAATTGTGACATAATGGCAAGTATCTGTGTATCTAAACATAGAAAAAGTACAATAAAATATGGTATTACTATTATAATCTTGTGGGACCACCATGGTATACATGGTTCATTGTTGACTGAAATGCTCTGTGGCATGTGACTGTATAAAACATTTCTACCACTTTTGTGTCCCTGTACAACCACTGATTTGATTTCCAGCACTGGAGCAGTATATACTCTTCTGTCTAGCTTCTTTCACTCAATGTATCTGTGAGATTCATTTATGTTTTTTCTATATATCAGTTATTTGTACCTTTTTATTGCTTTTTATTTCATTGTATAATAAAATTTGTTTATCCAGTCAACCCTGTTGATTGACATTAGGGTTATTTCCAGTTTTTGACTATTATGAATAAAACTGCTATGAACGTTCATGTATAGATCTCTGTGTGGACATATGTTTTTATTCCTCTTGGGTAAATGCCTAGTAGTAAAATTGTTAGGAGTGAGATTTTAGGTCATGTGTCTGTTTAACTTTTTAAGCAGCTGCCAGACCTTTCCCCAAAGTATTCACATCATTTTGCACTCCTGCCAGCAGTCTGTTTTCCACTTTCTCCACATCTTCATCGACACATTGTATTTGTCATTTTACTTTTTGGTGGGTATGTAGTGGTACATAATTGTGTATTTAACCTGTGTTTCTCTGATAACTAATGATATTCAATATCATTCCATGGGTTTATTGACCATTTATATAGGTTTTTTTTATGAAGTATCTGTTCAGTCTTGCCCATTCTTTCTTTCTTTATTTATTTATTTACTTATGAGTTAGAGTCTCACTGTCACTCAGGCTGGAGGGCAATGGCATACTCATGGACACCGCAGCCTCGACCTGCTGGACTCAGGCATTCCTTCCACCTTAGCCTTCCAAGTAGCTGGAACTACAGGCTAATTTTTTGATTTATTGTAGAGACGAGGTCTTGTCAGGTTGCCCAGGCTGGTCTTGAACTCCTGAACTCAGGCAATCCTCTCGCTTCAGCTTCCCAAAGTGCTGGGATTACAGACTTGAGCCACCGCACCCAGCTTAGTCTTACCCATTCTTTAGTTGGGTTGTTTCTTATTACGAAGATGAAAGCATTTTTTTCTAAAGACTAGATGTTGGCTTGGGGACCACTGGTTCAGTTTCTTCTTTTTATTGTTGTTGTTTTGAGACAGGATGTCACTCTGGAGTGCAGTGGCATGATCACGGCTCAACACAGTCTTGAACTCCTGGGCTTAAGTAATCCTCTTGCTTTAGCCTCCTGAGTAGCTGGGATTACAGGTGTGTGCTGCCATGCCCAACTAATTTTATTTATTTATTTATTTATTTATTTTTGTAGAGATGAGGTTTTACTTTGTTGACCAGGAAAGTTGAACTCATGGCCTCAAGTGATCCTCCTGCCACAGCCTCCCAAAGTTCTAGAATTACAGGCATTAGCCACTGTGCTCAGCTTGGTTCAGTTTCTTACTTTGTCACCTAATAGTTGTATAACCTTGGGCAGCTAAGCTCTGTAAAGGCCCTTTCCCATTTGTAAAATGAATATAATAGTACATATTTCACAGGATGATTGTGGTTGTGACAGTTAATTTAATGCATATATAAGCTTATAAAGAGTTCAGTAAGTGTCAGTGGTTATTCTTGATATGTATTCAAATTACATTGCTTCCTATAGCATCTTTTGAGTGCTAAGTGGCAGGTGCTTTGTAGGATTTAAAGGTAAATTAGATGCCTTGGATTTGCAGGGAGGATCTGTGCTCAAGTAATTGTCGTGCAAGGTAGAGAGGCCTTGCCTTAAGTAAGACTGAGAATGCAGGCTCTGTATGGTACAACCTCTAGGGTGTCCCCTGAAAACTTCAGAGTTTGATTTATAATTCCTACTAGATTTCTCTCAGGCTGCTCAAAAGAAAGTGCAATTTGATTGTTACCTAGCTGGTGAAATTAACATATTTATATAAAAAATGCTATCTTTCCTTGAGTGATTCCAAAGGTTAGTCCCAGAGAAGACTAGAATTAAGACGAGGCAGAACTTAACCTCCAGCACTGCCTAGGTGAGATGACCTGATGAACAAATCTACTTTCATTTATTTATTCATTTTGCATTTGTGTGCATGCTTGTACGCAGAGTGAGCTCTCATTCTGTAGATCTCACTATGTTCCAGGCACCATGCTTTGTTCTGAAACAGCCATGAATAAAGAGAGCTTTGGTCTCTGTTCTCAACAGAGTGTATAGTCTGGTGGGGAAGAAGGACATTAAATAAATAATTGCAGTTGTGATAAATAACGACCATGAAGGTGCCTCAGGAACTATGACAATCCACAGCAGTAGGACCTAACCTAGCAGGGGTAAGGATGTCAAGTTGTGTTTGACTCTGCAGACCTGAACTTCAGACCTTGGGTGGTGGTGATTTTGCCAAGGTTGCAACCTTTCTGGCAGCTAGCTCGTTTGCCTCTCCTAGGTGACACCCCTGTCTTACAGGCTCGTTGTAATCCAGAAGCAAATACCTACAGACCTGCACCATTTCCTTCTGTTCACTCTGGTCTGTTATCTTTCTGTACTCTGCAGACTGTTTTTTAGGAAGCAGTTTTTGTGCTCTCCATAATTTTAACCCCCATATTTTATTTTGATGAGGTAATGTGTTTGGCTAGAGGTCACTCATCACTAGGTTTAATTTCACACTTCCTCAATCTTAATCTTTCTAGATTTCATTTTCCAAGTCAGGTGGTCTCCTGCGTATCTCTGTCACATTTTTATTACATCAGTGTGGAATTTCCATCCGCGGATTTTTTTTTCCAACAAGATTTTTATTCTGTAACTTTTTTTTTTTTTTTTTTGATTGGAGTCTCACTCTGTCACCCAGGCTGGAGTGCAGCGGCGCCCTCACAGTCACCACAGCCTTGACCTGCTGGGCTCAGGCAATCCTTCCACCTCAGCCTTCCAAGTAGCTGGAACTACAGACACACGCCACCACGCCTGGCTAATTTTTTTATTTTTTGTAGATATGTCTCACCAAGTTGCCCGGGCTGATCTCAAACCCGTGGGCTCAGGCAATCCTGTCACCTCAACCTCCCAAAGTGCTGGGATTATAGGCATGAGTCACAGTGCCCAACCAGTGTCATTCTTGACACTCTCTTTTTTGCCTATCAGTCCCCTGTTCTTTTCATAAAATTAGTAATCTATTTTCATTGGTAATTTGTCATCTTTTCTCTATTAAAACATAGGTTTTCTGTCCTCTTTCCAGTCATACTTAGTAAAATAAACAAACTTAAGGAAAAGTCAACAAGCTTCCCTTACTCCCCACCACATATTCTTTGGAGAGTTGAATTGGATAAAATTTTTCACGAGAGGACATTATGAAATTTTCTATGTAGCTGTGAAGTATTCTACCCTATTTTTATTGCTTGACTGAGATAGAAATGAATAGATTACAGTCATTGTTTCATCTCTTGACAGTTATGATTTTGGTTGCAGTATAGTTTATTGGAAATATATTACTTGTAATATTTTGTAACTACTTATATACTGTAAGCAGAGATAGGGTCCATTAGTGTTAAAACACAAAGGCTGTCCGGATCACAAGAATCTTATTTGCAAATTCATGTGACATTTAAATGCAAAGCAGAACAGGGAAGTATGTACTGTCTTATGTTAGGTTTACTTAATAAAAGTAGGGAGTGTTTTTAGATTTGAATAGTGTAGACACCCAATCGAGGTTACTGAGGATAACCTTCAAATGCTTCAATCTTACTTGTTTTGCTGTGATTCAGATAAAAGCGTATTTTGTGCTTATATCAATTATAAAATTGGAAACCTAGCTTTATTCTTTTTTACACTGTGGTAAAATATATAAGTATATATATATAACAAAGTTTTCCATTTCTTTTTTTGTTTTTTTGAGTCAGAGTCTCACTCTGTTGCCCAGGCTGGAGTTCAGTGGCACACTCAATGGCCACTGCAGCCTTGATCTACTGTGCTCAGGTGATCCTTCCACCTCAGTCTTCCAAGTAACTGGAACTACAGGTGTGTACCACTGCGCCCTGCCAATTTTTTGATTTATTGTAGAGATGAGGTCTTGCCAAGTTGCCCAGGCTAGTCTTGAAACCAGGGGCTCAGGCAGTTTTCTCACCTCCACTTCCCAAAGTGCTAGGGTAAAAGATGTGAGCCATTGCACCTGGCTCATCTCAACTATTTTTAACTGTATAATTCAGTGACATTAGTTATAGTCACATTGCCGTGCAATCATCATCACCATCTATTTTCTTTCTTTTTTTTGTCAGAATCTCATTCTTGCCCAGGCTGGAGTACAGTGGCACACTCACGGCCACCGCAACCTCGACCTGCTGGGCTCAAGCAATCCTTCTGCCTCAGCCTTCCAAGTAGTTGGAACTACAGGCATGTGCTACCATGCCTGGCTAATTTTTTGTTTTTTAATTTATTGTAGAGACGGAGTCTCGCCAAGTTGCTCAGGCTGGTCTAGAACCCTTGGGCTCAGCAATCCTCTCACCTCTGCCTCCCAAAGTGCTAGCATTATAGGTGTGAGCCACCATGCCCGGCTACCATCTATTTTCAAAATGTTTTCATCACCCCAGATATCTTAACCGTTAAGTAATAACTCCCCATTCCCCTCCCCAAACTCAAAGTAACCTCTAATATATTTTCTGTCTCTAAGGATTTGCTTGAGGTACCTAAGTCTTATATAAGTGGAATAATATAATTGTCCTTTTATGTCTGGCTTTTTTCACTTAGCATAATGTGTTTTTAAAAATTTGTATTTTTAGGCCAGACTCGGTGGCTCAGCCTGTAATCCCAGCACTTTGGGGGGCTGAGGCGAGTGGATTGCCTGAGCCTGCGGGTTCAAGACCAGCCCAGGCAACTTGGCGAGACCTCTCTCCACAATAAATCCAAAATTAGCCAGGCGTGGTAGCACACACTTGTAGTTCTGGCTACTTGGAAGGCTGAGGTGGAAGGATCGCTGGAATCCAGTAGGTCGTTCCTTGGGTGGCTGTGAGTGTGCCACTGCACTCCAGCCTGGGCAACAGGGTGAGACTCAAACTCAAAAGAAAAATATAATAAAAATAAAGATTTGTATTTTTATTGTGTTAAAATGTACATAACATAAAATTTACCATTTTATTCATTTTTAAGTGTACAGTTAAATGGCATTAAGTACATTTATGTTGTTTTGCAACCATCTATATCCAGAATTTTTTCATTAAACAATAATTCCCTACTTTCCCTCTTCCTAGCCTTTGAAAATCGCAGTTCTATTTTTTGTTTCTATGAATTTGACTACTATAGGATATAAATGGAATCATGCAATAGTTGTCTTTTTATATCTGGCCTATTTCACTTGACATAATATCTTCAAGTTTCATGTTGAATTAATCAGAATTTAATTCTTTTTTATGTCTGAATAATATTTCATTGTACTTTTATACCACATTTTGTTTATATATTTATCTGTTTATGGATACAAGCTGTTTCAACCTTTTGGCTGTAGTATTGTGAGCAGTGCTTCAATGAACGTTGGCATTTTTGACTGAGAATCCATTTTTAATTCATTTGGATACATATATCTAAGATTGGAATTTTTGGGTCTTATGGTAATCCTATTTTTGGCATTTTGAAAAACCTGCAAACTACTTCCCACAGCAGCTGCACCACTAGCGATGTACAAGGATCCCAATTTCTCCATATTGTCTCTAACACTTGTTTTTTGTTTTTTTAATTATAGCTGTCCTAGCAGGTAGGTGTAAGTTGTATCTCATTGTGGCCTGATCTTCATTTCCATAATGACTACTGATGTTGAGCATCTTTTCATGTTTTTAATCAGTCATCTGTATGTCTTTGAAGAAATATCTGTTTGAGTTCCTTGCCCATTTTTAAATTGAATTGTCTTTTTGATGTTAAGTTGGAGTTCTTTATGTATTCTGGCTATTAATCCTTTATCAGATGCATGATTTGCAAATATTTTCTCCCATACTGTGGTTGTCTTTTTACTTTTTTGATGTCCTTTGCAGTTCCTTCCGCCTCAGCCTTCCAAGTAGCTGGCACTACAGGCACATGCCACCATGCCCGGCTAGTTTTTGTGATTTTGTTGTAGAGATGAAGTTTCACCAAGTTGCTGGTCTCAAATCCCTGGGCTTAGGCAATCCTCTTGCCTCAGCCTCCCAAAGTGCTGGGATTACAGGCTGAGCCACAGCACCTGGCCCAAAAGTTTTTAATTTGAATGAGTCCAACTTATCCATTTTGTTGTTGTTGTTGCTCACGCTGTTGGTAGTGTCATATCTAAGAATCCACTGCCAAATTCCAGGTCATGTAGATTTACCCCAGTGTTTTCTTCCAAGAGTTTTATGGTTTTAGATTTTATATTTAGTTTATTGATCCATTTTGATTAGTTTTTTATATGGTGTGGAGTGGAGGTTCAACTTCTTTCTTTTGTGTGTGGAAATCCAGTTGTTCCAGTATCATTTGTTGAAAAGACTATTTTCCCTTCATTGAATGGATTTGGCACCCTTGTCAAAAATGAATTGGAAGCTGGGTGTTGTAGCACAATGGTGCATGCCTTTTGTCCCATCTACTTGGGAGGCTGAGGTGGGAGGATTGCTTGAGGTCAGGAGTTTGAGGCTATAGTGTGCTATAATTGCACCTGTGAATAGCCATTGCACTCTAGCCTGGACAACATAGCAAGATCCCATCTCTTAAAAAAACAAACAAAAAAATTGACCATATAGTTGTATAGGTTTATTTTTGTATTCCCATTTCTATTCCATTGGTCTATATGTCTGTAGTTATGCCAGTACTATACTGTTTTGGTTACTATAGATTTGTAATGAGTTTTGAAATCAGAAAGTGTGAGACTACCAACTTTGTTCTTTTTTGTGTCAAAGTTGTTTTGGCTGTTTTGGGTTCCTTGCAATTCCATATGAATTTGGGTATCAGCTTTTCCTTTTTTGCAAAATTCTGTTGGAATTTTGATAGGATTGCACTTGCACTGAATCTCTGGATCACTTCTTAATACTAAGGCTTCTTTTTTTTTTTGGAGTTAGAGTCTCACTTCATCGCCCAGGCTGGATTGCAGTGGCACGCTCACGGCCACCGCAGCCTTCACCTGCTGGGCTCAGGTGATTCATCCACTTCAGCCTTTCAAGTACCTGGAACTACAGGTGTGCGCCACCATGCCCAGCTCATTTTTCTTGATTTATTGTAGAGATGAGGTCTCACCAAGTTGTCCAGGCTGGTCTTGAACCCCTGGGTTCAGGCAGTCTTCTCACCTTGGTCTCCCAAAGTGCTGAGATTATAGGCGTGAGCCACTGCACCTGGCCAATATTAAGTCTTCTTATCTGTGAATACGAAATATCTTCTCACTTAGTTAGGCATTCTTTAATTTCTCTCAACAATGTTTTGTAGTTTTCATTGTACAAGTCTTTTGCTTCCTTGGTTAAATTTACTCCTAGGTATTTTGTTCTTTTAAATGCTATTGTAAACAGAATTGCTTTTTTAGTTTTCTTTTTGGATTGTTCATTAGTGGTATATACAAACTCAACTGGTTTTTGTATGTTGATCATATGCCCTGAAACCTTGTTGAGTTAGTTTATTGGCCTTGGTATTTTTCTCTCTATATGTGATCTGTGAATAGAGATAGTTTTATTTCTCCTTTCCAGTTTCTTCTTCTTTCTTTCCTTTTTCTTTTTGTCTGATTGTTCTGGCTAGAACTTTTAGTATAGTGTTGAATAGTAGTGGTGAAAAACAGGCAACCTTGTCTTGTTCCGGATCTTAGGGGAAAAGCTTCCCATCTTTCACTATTTTTTTTTTTTTGAGTTGGAGTCTCACTCTGTTGCCCAGCTGAAGTGCAGTGGCTGCTCCTGGCCACCGCAGCCTCAACCTGCTGGGCTCTGGCGATCCTTCCGCCTCAGCCTTCCAAGTAGCTGGAACTACAGGCGCATGCTACCACGCCCGGCTGATTTTTTTTTTATTTATTGTAGAGATGAGGTCTCGCCTGCCCAGGCGGGTCTCGAGCCCACGGGCTCAGGCATTCCACTCACCTCAGCCTCCCAAGGCGTGGGATTACAGGCTGTGCCACCGAGCCCGGCTGCTTGTTTGTTTTAAATAAATGCCCTTTTTCATGTTGAGGATGTTTGCTTCTAGTTCTAATTTTCTGAGAGTTTTTATTGTGAAAGGATGTTGGATTTTTGTCAAATGCCTTTTCTGTTTCAATTGAGATGATCATGTAGTTTTTTTCCTTCTTTCCGTGAGTGTGATGTATTACATTGATTTTCTTAGGTTGAACACACCCTGCTTTCCTGGGGTAAATCCTACTTCGTCATGGTGTATATTCCTTTCAATATGTTGTTTGATTTGGTTTGCTAGTATTTTGATTAGAATTTTTTGTATCTGTAGTCATAAGGGCCTAACTTTATTATTGATAGCAACTGAGATATTTTTTAAAAATTGGTATGTAATATGGTAGGATACAACATTTTCTTATTTTCAAACTCTTTGAGATTCCTCTTCTTTATGACTCCTACCCTAGTCTCTTGTATAACTACAGAGAAAGTGAAAATTATAGAAAAGTAAAAATCTGAAAAAGTCAACTTTAAAATGAAGTTTAACAAAAGGTATTGAGCTACTGCAAGGAAGAATTGCTTCAGTATGTTTTTGGCTAAGAAACTAATGTTTCTTTTTTGACTATCTTGGCTGTTAGCAGTCAAAGAAAACGAGTAAAAAAAGTCCTTTGCTTCTTTCTCAACTTGATTTTTTCTGAATTCTACAAAAAAAATTATCGGATTGCTTGTCTTTAGTAAATAAACTACTGCTATTTTTGTCATTGGCAGCTATTTGGGTGGCCAGTAGATTGTGTTAAGTGAAAATTACTTAGTCAGTAATTGATATAGGCAACTGCATCATTGAAGGATAAACTGTTCTTCCAAATAGAAACTGATTAAAACTCTCTTAGTTATAGATTACTTTCTGTGCCTCCCATTTTTCTCGTTTTGCCATTAGATCTGTATTTTGTTTGCTTCTCCATGTGTACTCTGTAGATGTTTTGGTTTCCATATAAAAGTCTTTCTAGGCTGGTGCGGTGGCTCAAACCTAAAATCCCAGCACTTTGGAGGCCAAGATGAGAGGATTGCCTGAGCCCGTGGGTTTGAGACCAGCCTGGGCAACATGGTGAGACCTTGTCTCTACAATAAATCAAAAAATTAGCTGGGCATGGTAGCATGCGCCTGTAGTTCCGGCTACTTGGAAGGCTGAGGCGGAAGGATCGCCTGAGCCCAGTAGGTCGAGGCTGCAGTGGCCGTGAGTATGCCACTGCACTCCAGCCGGGGCAACAGAGTAAGACTCTGACTCAAAAACAAAAACAAAAAGTTTCTAGGACAATTTCTTGGATCCATATAATTATAAAGTTGCAAGGATCTAGGCTAAGTTACCTCATAGTATAGATGAAAAAAATGTGCTCAAAGAGCTTTGATGATGTCCCCATGGCCATACTAGTTAGAGATAAGAACCAGTCTAGAACTCAGGTTTCCTGAACTTTAGTTTTTTTTTATTCTGTACTAGTGGTTCCCAAACACTAGTGTATGTCACTATCCTGGAGGACTTGTTAAAGCACAGATTGCTGGACTCTGCTCCCTGTAGTTTAGATTTAGTGGGCCTGGGTTAGGACCTGAGAATTTGCGTTTCTAACAAGTTTCCAGGTGATGCTGCTTCAGCTGGTTCGCGCTTTGAAAGCTACCGTTCTTCACTATGCTGAATGACAAAACCTTAAAGCAGTGCTTCTTAGCCCTAACCAGGTCTCAGAATCACTTGTAAAACTTTAAAAAATAAACCAACCTCAGTCTACAGTGTTTGTATATATAGTCACTCTCAGGATATGGTATGGCCACATATCTGAAAAAGTAAAACTCTACAAATAATTACAATTCTCTAAATAAATGAGGAGAGATAATAATATTTTCATGAACTGGAAGACACAATATTGTTAAAATGTGAAATCTCCCCAAATTAATCCACACTTAAAAAATTTCAAACATTAAGAAATCCTGGCCAGATGTGGGTGGCTCATGTCTGTAATCTCAGTACTTTGGGAGGCCAAGGCAGGCAGATCACTTGAAGGCAGGAGTTCAAGACCAGTAAGTCTGGGCAACATAGCGAGACCTTGTCTCTACAAAAAAGAAACAAAATTATCTGGGCATGGTGGTGCATTCCTGTAGTCCTACCTACTCAGGAGGCTGAAACCGGTCACCTGAGCCTAGGAGGTTGAGGCTGTGGTGAGCTGTGATTATGCCACTGCACACCAGCCTGGGTTACAAATCCCAGTAAGCTTTTTTCCTTGTAAAAATTGTCAGGCTGATTCTAATCAGTATATGGAATTACAAAGGAACTAGAACAGCCTAGACAATTTTGAAAAAGAAAAAGTTGAATGATTTTTTTTTTTTTACATTTGCTGATTTCAAGACTTACTATAATACTATATAGTAGTCAAGACGATGTGATATTGCTGTAAAGTTAGGCATATCAGTTGACCAGAATGGAGTCTAGAAATAGACCCTTATACGTGTGGTCAATTACTGTTTGACAAATGTGCCAGAATAACTAGAGGAAAGGGCAGCCTTTTCAACAAGTAGTGCAGGGACAACTGGTAAAAAAAAAAAAAATGAACTTTTAATCTCCACATACATTTTTTTAAAATTCAAAATTAGTCACACACATAATTGTGAAATTTAAAACAATAAAATTTCTAGGAAAAAAACAAAATCTTGCAACCTGGGTAGAAGAAGAAAAAAAACCTGACACCAGAACAAATCTGTAATGCTGATGAAACATCACTGTTTTGCTGTTATTGTCCCAGAAAGACATTGACTAAGACTGATGACATTTCCTCCAGGAATTAAAGATGTCAAGGGCAGAATAACCACTGGGATGTGCTAATTTGGTCAGCAAAAAAGCTATAAGGCATTTGAAAACAAATAGCAACATGAAGTAGGTCCATCCTTATCAGTAATCACTTTAAATGTAAATGGATTAAACTCCAACCAAAAGACAGAGATAGGCAAAATGGATGAAAAAACATGATCCAACTACAGTGTATGTGTTTTGTAAGAGACTCACTTTAGATTCAATGATACTAATAAGTTGAAAGTGAATGAATGGAAAAAGATATTCCATGCAAATAGCAACCAAAAGAGAGCAGGGTGGCTATACTAATATCATAAAATAGACTTTAAATTTTAAAAAAGTTTGTGATAGGTGTGTAGTTTCAGTTCTGCAAGATGAAAAAAGTTCTGGAGGTGGATGGTGGTGTTGGTTGTATAACAATATGAATGTACTTAGTTGTTACTTAAAAATGGCTAAGATGGTGTCTTAGTTCATCTGTGCTACTATAACAAAATACGTGAGACTAGCTACTCTATAAAGAACAGAAATTTATTGTCTCACAATCCTGGAGGCTGAGGAGTCCAGGATCAAGGCACTAGCAGGTGTGGTTGTCTAGTGAGGGCTGCTCTCTGCTTCAAAGAGGGCTCCTTGTTGCCACATCCTCTGGAGGGGAGGAAATCTGTGTTCTCATGTGGTGGAAGGCAGAAAGGCAAGTGAACAGACCCTGTGTAAAGCCTCTTCTATAAAAGTCTTAATTCCTTCACAAGAAGAGCCCTCATAACCTAATCACTCTTAAAGGTCCCCCACCTCTTAATACCATCACATTGGCCTTAAGTTTCAACCCCTGAATTTTGGAAGGGACACACTCAAACCATAGGAGATGATAAATTTTATGTTATATGTATATTACCATGCTATGGTTTAAATGTGGTTTGTTTGGCCCTGCCAAGTCTGATGTTGAAATTTGATGCCCAGCATTGAAGTGGATCCTGGAGGAAGGTGTTTGGATTGTGGAGGGATCCCCATGAATGGCTTAGTGCAATCCTTCCAGGAATGAGTTCTCACTCTTAGTTACCACAAGAACTGGTTGTTGAAAAGAGCCTGGCTCCTCGTCTTCTCTCTCTGTCTTGCTTCCTCTCTTGCCATGTGATCTGCACATGCCAGCTCCCCTTTGCCTTCCACCATGAGTGGAAGCTTCCTGAGGCCCTCATCAGAAGCAGATGCAGATGCTGGCACCATGCTTCTTGTACAGCCTGTAGAATTGTTAGCCAAGCAAACTTCTTTTCTTTATACATTACCCAGCTTTAGGTATTCCTTTATAGTAATACAAGTAGACTAAGATGTACCACCATTTTTAGACATTGAGGGAAAAAACCACTCACTGTATGTAATATAAATTAATGTCTTTGTGAATTGGGACCATTACTGAGAGCACTGGTTATTCTAAATTATTATACCTATAAAATCATAGTCTTTTATGCCTTATTAACTTTCTTTTCTAGTGTACTTGTTCATATGACTTTGGTTTGAGTAGCTCAGTTATATGACTTTTGACGGGTTTCAGTTATATGTAAAAGTCAAGTCCAAATGACTGAAGTTATAACAGTTATTTCTAGCTTCCAGGGAGTTCTTAATTACTCCATTCCCCACTCCACCCCTCTTCTATCTTAACTTTAGTTTTCAGTGACTGAAGTAGGTAGAAATTTCATCTGGATCGTTATTATTATAGTAGTGTGTCTGTGTCCCTTAACTAATTTGGTTTTTGCAGCTCACTTAAGTCTTTTTCTCAGTTTCAGTACTTATGAGTTATGATTCATAGTTTTAGTACCCTTTCTGTAATGTGCTCCAAGCTGCTAAGAAATTTGGACTGTCAGAACCTATTATGGCTAGTAAACTCAAACAGGAGGGGGTTATCATTTCCTGACACTCCCAAGATGGTAGTCTGGAGAATGGGTGCAATGTTGTTCAACTTAGAAGAATTCATTGTTGTTATTAAACTTTAGTTTTCAAGACTTTTGAGGTGATGGTAATTGAACAGTCAATAGAGTGTGAAAGTGTGATTCAGATTAGAGTGCTGTCTTTTTCAGAGCAAGATGTTGGTCCTACTGGATTGTTATATTTCCCCTTTTAATAATTCAGGGTGCATCGAGTATGTACTTTGTTTTTTTGGGGGAGGGGTTTTTTGGTTTTTTTTTGAGTTGGAGTCTCACTGGAGTGCAGCGGCTGCTCCCGGCCACCACAGCCTGGACCTGCTGGGCTCCGGCAATCCTTCTGCCTCAGCCTTCCAAGTAGCTGGAACTACAGGCATGCGCTACCACACCTGGCGAATTTTTTTTGATTTATTGTAGAGATAAGGTCTCACCAAGTTGCCCAGGCAGTTCTTGAACTCACAGGCTCAGGCAATCCACTCATCTCAGCCTCCCAAGGCACGGGATTACAGGCTGAGCCACCGAGCCCGGCTAAGTATATACTTTGATTTTAATTAATATAATTTAGTTTGAGTGGATATAATTCCTGTGGGTCTTAGTACATTCTGTACTACTAGAAGCACAGATGTTCTCTAGCCCCTTCAACCTTTAAGCTCATATCAGTCTTCAAGCTTAAATCATCTGTTTCATTGGCTCCACTCTTGGTTTCTGCTCTCAGCAGTGAAGTGGTGCTGGAAAAGGGTGTGAAACTGAGAAAATTTACCAAACACACCCTCTTCCTCACAACTTTTTTTTCTTTTTTTAAAGTTTAGAGACAGGATCTCTCTGTTACCCAGGCTGTAGGGAAGTAGTGGGATCATAGCTCACTGCAGCCTGGCACTCCTGGGATCAAGCATCCTCCCATTTCAGCCTCCCAAGTACCTAGAACTACAGGCATGTGCCACCATGCCAGGCTAATTTAAATAAATTTTTTTTATGAGACAGGGTTTCACTGTCACTCAGGCTGGAGTGCAGTGGCATGATCACAGCTTTCTGTACCACCCTTTTATCTTCTACAATCCTAGAAGAAGAGTCGATCTTTTTGTCATCTAGTCTGTGTCCTGGATTGTACCCCTTTTTAGCCAGGACAGAACCCCATGTTCATATGACTCCTCTGCTCTTATTTCTTTACATTAAATTGTTCTTTGTCATCAGATTGGATTGATCTCCCTGACTTGAAAATAGCTTTTCTTTTCCTTTTTTTTGAGTTGGAGTCTCACTTCATTGCCCAGGCAGTACAGTACAGTGGCATGCTCACAGCCGCCCCAGCGTTGATCTGCTGGACTCTGGCGATCCTTCTGCGTCAGCCTTCCAAGTAGCTGGAACTACATGCATGCACTACCACACCTGGCTAATTTTTATTTTTTATTTTTTTTAATTGTAGAGACGAGGTCTCACCAAGTTGCCCAGGCTGGTCTCAAACCCCTGGACTCAGGTAATCCTCTCTCCTCAGCCTCCCAAAATGCTAGGATTACAGGTTTGAGCCACTGCGCCCGGCCAGTGAAAATAACTTTTCTTAATCCAGTGCCTCGTCTTTCTTCTGTTCTTTCACTGCACAATTTCTCCTAGTGTGCTATATTTTGCCACTATTTCCACCTCGGAATCCTGTAAGGATTCCATCCTTAGAATTTTACTACAACTATATTCTCAAGAGAGTTGATCTCCTTACCAGTAAATGCTGACTTTTTCGTTGCCTTCATACCCCTTGGCTTCTTTGCATCATTTGGCAATCTTTCCAAAATGGTTTGCCATGGGCTTGTTTATTTATTTATTTATGAGTTGGAGTCTTACTCTGTCTCCCAGGCTGGAATGCAGTGGCACGATCACAGCTCATTGCAACCTTGAACTGGGCCCAGTATATCCTTCTTCCTCAGTCTCCCGTGTAGGAGACTACAGACATGCACCACCATGCCTGGCTAATTTTTTTTTTTTTAATTTTTTTGTAGAGATGAGGTCTTGCTATATTACCTAGGCTAGTCTCGAACTCCTGGGCTCAAGCAGTTCTCCTGTCTTGGCCTCCCAAAGTGCTGGGATTCCAGGTGTGAGCCACTGCACCCAGCCCTATTTTAAAAATAATAACTTTATTGAGGTAACTCACAACTATAAAATTCACCTTTAAAGTATATAGTTAGCCGGGCTCGGTGGCTCAGCCTGTAATCCCATGCCTTTGGGAGGCTGAGGTGAGTGGATTGCCTGAGCTCGCGGGTTCGAGACCCGTCTGGGCAAGCGAGACCTCATCTCTACAATAAATCAAAAAATTAGCCAGGCGTGGTAGCGCGCGCCTGTAGTTCCCGCTACTTGGAAGGCTGAGGCGGAAGGATCGCCGGAGCCCAGCAGGTCGAGGATGCGGTGGCCGGGAACGGCCACTGCACTCCAGTCTGGGCGACAGAGTGAGACTCCAACAAAAAACAAACAAACAAACAAAAAAAAGTATATAGTTAATTCAGTGGCTTTCAGTATATTCAAAAGGTTGTATAACCATCACCACTCTCTAATTTCACATGTTTATCACCCCAAAAAGAAACATCATCCCCCTTACACATTACTTTCTATTTTCCTCCAGACCCTCAGGTCTAGCCAGCTACTATTCTTTCTGTCTCTGTAGGTTTGCCTACTATGGACATTTTGAATAAATGAAATCATACAATAGTTAGCCTTTTGTGATTGACTTATTTTACTAAGCATAGTGTTTTCAAGGTTCATCCATGTTGTTGGATGTATCAGTACTTACTTCATTACTTTTTACTGCCCAAAAATACTCCATTGTATGGATATACCATATGTTTTTTTGGTTTTTTTTTTTTGTTTGTTTGTTTGTTTTGTTTTGAGTTGGAGTCTCACTCTGTCGCCCAGACTGGAGTGCAGTGGCCGCTCCCGGCCACCGCAGCCTCCACCTGCTGGGCTCCGGCGATCCTTCTGCCTCAGCCTTCCAAGTAACTGGAACTACAGGCATGCGCTACCACGCCCAGCTAATTTTATTTTATTTTATTGTAGAGATGCGGTCTTATCAAGTTGCCTAGGAGGGTCTTGAACCTGCAGGCTCAAGCAGTCCACTCACCTCAGCCTCCCAAAATGCTGGGATTACAGGCTGAGCACCAAGCCTGGCTTGTTTTGTTTTTCTGAGTTGGAGTCTCACTCCATTGCCTAGGCTGGAATGCAGTGGCATGCTCACGGCCACCCCAGCGTCAACCAACTAGGTTCAGGTGATCCTGCCGCCTCAGCCTTCCAAGTAGCCAGAACTACAGGCATGCGCTACCACGACCAGCCTAATTTTTTGGTTTATTATAGAGGTGAGGTCTTGCCAAGTTGCCCAGGCTGTTCTTGAACCCATGGGCTCAGGCAATCCTTTCACCTCGGCCTCGGCCTCCCAAAGTGCTGGGATTACAGGCTTAAGCCACCACACCCAGCTGGATATATCATATCTTATTTATCCATCAGATATTTGAGTTGTTTCTACTTTTTGGCTGTTATGAATAATACTTTTTTGCACATTTGTATACAAGTTTTTATGTGGAAATATGTTTTTGTTTCTTTTGGGTGTATTCTTAAGAGTACAATTGCTGGGTCATATTTTAAAACTATATTTAACTTTTTGATGAACTGCCAAATTGTTTTCTACAGCAGCTGCATTATTTGCATTCCCACCAGCAACATGAGGGTTCCAATTTCTCTACCTCCTCACCAAAACTTGTTATTGTCTGTCTTTTTTATTATCATCACTCTGATGGGTGTGAAGTGGAACCTGTTGTGGTTTTTAACTGACATTTTCTTAATGACTAGTGACAACGAACATCTTTTCATGTGCCATTTGTATAGCTTTGGAAAAATGTCTGTTTAAATCCTATAGCCATTTTAAAATTGAGTTGTGTTTTTGTGGAGTTCAACGAGTTTTCTTCCATTCTGTGGGTTGTCTTTTCACTTTCTTGATAGTGTTCTTTGAAGCACAAAAGTTTTAAATTTTGATGAAGTTCAGTTTATCTATTTTTTCTTTTGTTGTCTTAAAGAAACCATTGCCTGATCCAGTGTCATGAATATTTACTCCTGTGTCTTCTTTTTACTTATTTATTTTGAGTTGGAGTCTCACTCTGTTGCCCAGGCTGGAGTGCAGTGGCACACTAACAGCCACCCCAGCGATGATCTGCTGGGCTCCAGCTTTCCTTCCACCTCAGCTTTCCAAGTAGCCAGAACTACAGGCGCATGCTACCATGCCCGGCTAATTTTATATTTATATATGGTAGAGATGAGGTCTCATCAAGTTGCCTGGGCTGGTCTCGAACCCGCGGGCTCAGGCAATCCACTCGCCTTAGCCTCCCAAAGTGCTGCGATTACAGGCTGAGCCACCAAGCCTGGCCACTCCTGTGTATTCTTCTAAACCAAGTTCTCATTTATCACTGCTTGCAGACAGGAACTGGTTGGGCCAGACCTGTTGGTAAGCAGGTCTTCAAGATTGAAACTTGCCAACCTGGGCAACATCGTGAAACTTTGTCTCTACAAAAAATCAAAAAATTAGCTAGGTGTGGTGGCGCGTGCATGTAGTCCTGGCTATTCGGGATGCTGAGGTGGGAGGATCACCAAAGCCCAGGAAATCAAGGGTGTGGTGAGCTGTGATTGTTGTGATCATGCCACTGCACTCCAGCCTGAATGACAGAGTGAGACCTTGACTCAAAAAAAAAAGAAAGAAACTTGGCCCATCAATCATGGTATGTGGGCTATGGTTGAAACATACTCTTTTACCTACCACTGGCCTTATGATCTTTGAATTTGCTTAAGAAGTGCAACTCCTTATGCATTATTCTAGTTTCTTCCTTCTCTGATCACTTTTCTGGTACATTTTAAATGTTGATGGATACATTAAATTTTCTGCACCACATTTCTGTGTACTGGTGGTTTACAACTGTGCTTTCTGAAGACCAAGCTGACAGAGCTTAGCCCCTTGAACGTGAAGTTTCTGCTGTTATCTCAGACCCAGCATGACTGAAATTAAACTCATCGTCTTCCAAAACCTACTGCCCTGGTGTCTGCCAATGGTATCACTTAATTTGAAATCTCGTCTTCTTTGTCCTTTTGTCTGTGTCACTGGTTTTCAAACTGATCCTTGAAGATTGCTGTGCACTTTAATCACATATGCTCGATTGTATATTGGGCTTCCATCCAAAATATTGCTTGAAGAAGGTGTTCTACAGCTAAAAAATGTGAAAAAAACTTCCTTGTATCTAATCAGTCAACATACCCAGGTGCCTCTTCTTAACAAATTTCAATTGCATTTTTAAAGAAATATTTTTTTAAACTGTAACAGAAAAATGCACCAAACCTAAAAGCAAGTTCAACAAATGTTCACTAAGTCAACACATTTGTGAAACCACTGTTCAAGCTGAGAAAGAAACAGTGCTAGCACCCTGGAAGTGCTTCTTCCTAATCAATACCCCTCCTTCCTTCCGCAAAGTAACTACTATCCTGACTTCTAACTCCAGATGAAGTGCATGTAATACATTTCTTTTATATATATATACATATATATATGTATATATGAATATATGTAATTATTTTACATGTAGCAAGCATTTGTTAACTCACTACCCAAAATAAAAATTAAGACCTTAACAATAACCTGGATCTAATCAAGTGGTCTTTTACCTGTTATTTCCTTCTGCCTCTTGTCCCCCACCAAAGATAACCATCACTCCTAATTCCATGTTTAGTATTTCCATCTTTTCCCTGTTTTTTTTTTCTTTTTTCTTTTTTGAGTCAGAGTTCCACTCTTTCGCCCAGGATGGAGTGCAGTGGCACACTGATGGCCACCGCAGCCTTGACCAGATGGGCTCAGCCTTCCAAGTAGCTGGAGTCACAGACATGTACCACCACACCTGACTAATTTTTTGATTTATTGTAGAGACGAGGGCTCGCCAAATTGCCCAGGCTGGTTTCGAACCCCTGAGCTCAGGCAGTCCTCTCACCTCCACCTCCCAAAGTGCTGGGATTGCAGGCATGAGCTACCGCACCCAGCCTTTTCTCTAGTTTTATAGCAACTGTGTATATATGTATAAATACATGCACATATATTTACTGTAAAAATTTATATTAAACAGCATAAAAAATCTACCATCTTAAACATTTTTAAGTATACAATCTAGTAGTGTTAATTACATTCTTATTGTGAATCAGATCTCCAGAACTTTTGAATCTCATTAAACAAGACCACTTTTTGCTCCCTCTCTCCGCCCCCCCGCATCTGGCAGCCACCATTCTACCTCCTGTTTCTGTGAATTTGACTACTTTAGATACTGTATACTTCTGTGATTTAACCATGTCACTCTAGTAAGTGAAGATACTTGTATAACATCTTGTCCTTCCTTACCCCAAAGGTACCTACTCTGTTACTGTAATGGCATAGATTCATTTTGCCTGTTTTGAACTTTTATTAATGAGAGTTTCACAATATATATTCTTTTGTGTCTGGTTTCCTTTTTCGGTTTGACATGTATTCTCATGTTGTGCATGTAGCATGTTGTTCATTCTTTTAATTTAGTGTTTTAAGATTCCATCAATATGATTGTACTTCAATGTATTAATACTCTGCTGCCGACATTTGGGTTATTTCCAGTTTAAAGCTATAATGAGCCGGACTCGGTGGCTCAGCCTGTAATCCCAGCACTTTGGGAGCCTGAGCTCACGGGTTCGAGACCCACCTGGGCAACTTGGTGAGACTTCATCTCTACAATTAAAAAAAAAAAAATTAGCTGTGTATGGTAGCATGCGCCTGTAGTTCCAGCTACTTGGAAGGCTGAGGTGGAAGGATTGCTGGAGCCCAGCAGGTCAAGGCTGCGGTGGCTGGGAGCGTGTCACTGCACTCCAGTCTGGGTGACAGAGTGAGACTCTCTCAAAAACAAAACAAAAACCGTAATGAATTATGCTTCTATGATCACTTGTGTGTATATATGTGAGTACACATATCTATTACACATTTCTCTTGAGTGTATACTTAATGACTCCCATTTTATTTTTTTAATGGAAGATTTTATTGAAATACTTATAGATTCATAGGTAGTAAGAAATAATAGTGATCCCTTGTACCTTTCACCCAGTTTTCCCCAGTTGCAACATTTTGTAAAACCATAGTACAGTATCACAACCAAGATATTGACATCGGTAAAATTCACAGATGATATTCTAATTTCTCCACTTCCATTTGATTTATTTCTTAAAGAGAAAAAGGATGATTTAACTTTTAGTCGAGTTCTTGTTCTTGATTACAGTTCTCATCATGCAAATTTCATCTACCTTGATACAGAAATGGCGCCCTGCCACTTCTCTGGGATATTTAATTCAGATATAATAATTCTTATGCAACCCTTATCTATATGTCTGCCAGCAATTGCCCTCTCCACTAACCTTTTGTCTTAAGCCTAGGCTGCAGCAAGAAATCAAATTACCTGCATTAGTAAACTCTAGAAATGAAAGGCAGAATACCTGGCTCTGGGTATTCCTTTT
>CAUYQG010032719.1:0-16470 GCA_963574415.1 Tarsius wallacei
GGCAGTGTCCTGCTACTGCCAATCCCTGTCTTACAGTATCATGGTAGATGTTCAGGGTCCACTTATGCTTGAGAACGTGTGGCCCTCGGTTTTTTGTTTCTGAGACAGACAAACTCTATCGGTCTTCAACACCGCACTCGAATGTCAGCTTCTCTTTGCTGCTGGTGGCCCTCTGGGGTCAGGTTCCGGTCCTCTTTGTGCCCCTGAAATGGGATCCCTTCTTATAATACTCCTCACACATTGTGAGATGACTTAAAAAATAAGCAGACACATACATACAAGCTTTACTGAGGTATAACTGTCATACAAAGAACCAGGGACTCCCACTTCCGGCCAAGGTGGAGTACCAGGGACTAGAGTCTCGGCCCTTGTAAACCTTCTACCTCCTCACGGTTTGGAGAAAACAGGGCTGCTTCCGGCTTTGCAGCTTTCAGAACCTCACCCAGCTTAGGAAAAAACAGCGCTCCCTTTTCTAATGAGCCTGACATGATGACAAGACCATTGTTCCATAATCCGAAAAAAAGATTTGAAATAGTTCTCTGGCTGTGCCCAGCTCATGCTGCACGGCACTGGTTTCCAGGGTTCCCGTTAGCTAGAAGCGCATTAACGCTCCCCAAACATCATCATGGGTCTAAGAAGGAACCCCCAGTCTTGGGATCTGGGAGAGGAAGAACCTTGGGAGAGTGATCTTTGGAAAACAATAACTGTGTCTGAAGCCTGACTGTTTCTGCAGATTTTTCCCAGCTCCTCCGGTCTCCCTGAGAGGGTCCACAAGACCCAGGGTGAATAGGTTGGGCCAAAAAGTGCAGCAACTCAAGGCTGTGAGGTGGTGTTTCAACAGGACCATCGCCTTGTTACCCTCCCTTCTAGATCGTGGGCTCTCTGAGGGCTGAAGGGTATGTCATGCTTAAATCTCCAGCACCAGAAAAGAACAAAAGCAAAAGCCTGCTCCAGATTCTTCATATTTCTAATCATGCTAATCTGTAGGTCAATTCCAAAGGCAGCTATAATCAATGTTACATGAATCAAGACACCAAGCTTTACAGAGAGAGAGTCACATTGTTTTTGGTGTTTTGTTTTTTGTTTTGAGTTGAAGTCTCACTCTTGTCACCCAGACTGGAGTGCAGTGGCACGCTCCTGGCCACTGCAGCCTCGACCTGCTGGGTTCCAGCGATCCTTTCACCTCAACCTTCCAAGTAGCTGGAACTACAGGCACATGCTGCCATACCCGGCTCATTTTTCAATTTATTGTAGAGATGAGGTCTCGCCAAGTTGCCCAGGTGCGTCTCCAACCCGCGGGCTCAGGCAATTCACTCACCTCAGCCTCCCAAAGCTCGGGATTACAGGCTGAGCCACTGAGCCCGTCCGGCTCACACTGTTAAAATGAGCCCAAACTGGGTTGACCCCTAATGAAGTCTGCCTCAAAGTCTCTCGGCCTGACCCCATTGAAACAAAATGAATCTGTTTTTTTAAATGAAGACACATCTCCTCCTGTGTTTACTTCACAGTTCTATCCTAGCTCTCTTCCTATGCAACCCAAACACCTTTTTTTCTCTGGGAAGCTCCCAGGAAGATGCTAAAAACCATAGGCTATACAGTCACGCGTCGGTTAATGACAGGGATATGTTTGGAGAAACACATCATCCGGCGATTTTTGTCATTTTGCAAACATTATAGCATATACTACACCCCTAAGCAGGATAGGCTAGCCTGTTGCTCTTAGGCCACACACCTGTACAGCATGTTACTGTAATGAAGACTGTAGGCCACTGGAACACAACGGTAAGTATCTGTGCACCTAAACATATCAAAACCTGGAAAGGTACAGTAAAAATACGGCATAAAAGATAAAAGTGGGTACACCTGTATAGGGCACTTACCATACATGGGGCCTGCAGGACTGAAGGTTGCTTTGGGGCAGTCAGGGAGTGATGGTGAGTGAATGTGAAGACCTGGGACATCAGTGCACCCTACTGCAGGGTTTATAGACACTTAGGTACCCTGCATTTTTTCCAATTGCGGGGTACAATTCAGGGTTAGATATACAAACACTCATTGTGCAGGTGCCCTTGGTAGGCACACTAAATTTATTTTAAAATATTTTTCTTTCTGTAATAATAATCTGGTACTTTCTCAAATAATAATAACTTCTTTAATTATAATAAAAAATAACCATCTCAAAAAACCTTCGGAACCTTTTAAAATGATACTTAACTTAAGACATAAACACATTGTACAGTTGTGCATCCATATTTTCTTTCTTTATATTCTTTTTCTGTAAGTCTTTTTCTATTTTAATTTTTGCACTTAAAACAATTTTTGTTAGAAAATAAGACACAAATACACACATTAATCTAGGCCCACACAGGGTCAGTATCATTCAGACGGAATGTTGGCAACTGGAATTTTCAGCTTTGTTATTAAGTTATGAGACCACCACTGTACATGTGGTCCCTCCCCGACGAAAGCATTGTTATGTGGCGCATACCTGTAATTCAACCAACATTACACTGAAGTGAAATTACCGATCCCGAATTCTCTCTATGAAATCTTATTTTAAATAACATGCTGCTTATTCACCCGAACAACTATTTAACTGGTGAAGTTTTAGCCTGAGTGGTGTGTTACGTGATGCAGAGGGAGAAGGTTTAGACAGTGGGTCTGCTGTGTTTGGCCCGAACTGCCTGTGAGTCCATTTCTGAGCTTCGAATCTCTAAGTTGTCCCATGGTTTGTTTTTTTTCCCTACTTGTTTTCTTCTGCCGCCTCTGGATTTCAAGTTCTCTAAAAGCTTCTTGAGGATATGACTGTCATTTACACAAAGACAACATCAGAAGGGCCTGTGGCAGTGGCCGACTTGTGGCCAGGCAGTTATTTACACATAGGGATAATTTACAAGTTGCCCATCAGCAAGATTTGTGCAACATGTATTTGACCATCCCGATGTTAGCATGACAGCAAAATATTTCTTTATGTTGACTTTCATTTATTTATCATACCAATGAGTGATAGAAACGTTCTTTAAGGTTCTGAATTCAGAACTATCTTCGTTTTCTTTTTCTTTAATAACTGAAACTTTTTTTTAGCAGTCTGACCTTTGAAAAGAAAACCTACATTTAAAGAAAAAAGCACGCTGTAACATTAAGCAGACCTTACTAATTGTTAAGAAAATTAGGCTCTGTATTCTCTTGACAGGTATTTTGACAGATAATTAACACAGTGTGTAGCAGGCAACCTTACATTCTCTATAGATGGATTCTGTCATTCCCAAAGATCAGCATAACCCCATTTTACTTATGTGGGTTACTCCTTCCACTCTAACTTCACAAATTACATGGATTATCTCTTAGAGAATTCAGTATACCCTTCACAAAACGCACACCAATGAAGCTGAGAAGAAACAAATACCAATAGATTTTGTAAGGATCGTCCCTAACCACACCCTTTAAATGTGATTCCCGGTCCTACTGAGGAAATGAATCCAAGACCCTATATGTCACTGATATCCTAAGGAAGGCGGATGATACAATAGAAACAAACTATCACTGGGAGTTAGAGTTCTACTGTCAGATCCTCCACTGACTGTGACCTTGGGTGAGTCCTTGAACTGGTGACAGCTGAGCAATAAAGCATCACGCTTAGGAGGGTCCTCTTTGGAGTCAGACCAGCGTAGGTAAGGGAACCCACTGCCTGTCTAAACCACAGGTTCTTTAACTATAAAAGAAAGCCCGGAATGCCGTTTTGCTGGGATGAAATGAAAGGATGGATGAAAAGCTTGCTGTTCGGTGCCTGGTGCATAGGAAGCATGACCGTCATTATCAAGCGTTCCCCTTTCACAGCTGCCATCTCTGCTCTCCAGCCCTGGAAGACGAGCGTTATAGAATAGTAAGGTGAATCACTGAGTTTTAAAGTATTTTGAATAATGGCAAGATTATACTGGTGTAAGTGAATTACCTCTCGGTTTGTGTACTTCGAAGAACACAGCACTCATTCGAATATGTGAAGTTTAGCACATCCGTTAAAAAAATGAATCAGTCTTGTTATTTTATGGTAAATTTGCAGAATATCTCTTTGGGATGAACTGTGGAAGAAACACTTCTAAATATTACAAATTACTTTCCAGTGGTAGTTTTAGAACCCTCAATATCCGGAATGTGATTTTTAATACTGGATAATAAAGGTGATCACAAAATAATACATTTATTATCCTTGCAGGATATTGACAGCTTTAAAATATCCACCAAAAGCTACTCAATTTTAGACAGATTAACTGAGACAAAATGTGAGAATTAGTTCAGAGGGGAAAAGTGGAAGGAAATAATTTAAAGTGATTCATAGGGAGCCTTAAGGTTATTTTTAAATAACTTACTGGATATTGAGGGAAAAATCAGGAAGAGAATGTTAAGAACAGCAGTGCAAGGTAAGATAAGAAAAACTGGCAGCCATAGGAAAATAGACTATCTGATTAATAAAAGAAAGATTGTCCAAATAAAGTGAAAAGAACAACCATCTCCTACAGCAGCTCATTACGAGGTCACCCCTCCAGAAAGGGCATATTAATTTAAATTTTAATAATTCCCTTAAAGGTACCCCCAAACTGTGAATTACACACATTTTGCAATATTTTAAAGGCAACTGAAAAATTGCAGAAATATCATCACCACTTGAAAAATCAGTATAAAGTCACAGTCACTCATTGAGATAAATACAATGTCAGATGCTCCCTAACCAGACTGAACATGAAAATTCCTAGTCGTGCTCATCAAAAACACCTCTGTTCTCCACTTTAGACCAACTGAATCAGAATATCTAAGGGAAAGACCCAGGAATCTGTATTTTTAGTGAGATTCTCCAAAGCATGATTCCATTATAGCCTTTCATCCCCACTTTTCGATTGAAAACGCTCTGTAGCATAAAGAAGAGATTTAAAAATACGAACTATGTAATATTTTTTTAAAAACGTAGCAAGTAATGATTCGTTCAGTGGTTCTCAAATGTACTGACTATGTGAAATATCTGTGAGTACTGTGGGAAACGCAGATTTCTGGGATCTATAGGGCAAGGAAAATTTGTATAGAGAACTTAATCTGTCTCTTTCTCCCAATCCTCTCTCCAAAGAAATGCCACAAACAGGATGACCCAGCTAGGTAAGTCCAGATGGTGCATTTGAATACCTAGGTTCTCCTGACACCTCCCCGGAAAAGAGTAGGTCTCGGACTTTATTATTTTTGGAAATGAAGGAGTCATTTGGAGGCTGGTGAACACTTCACGGTCCGCTAACTGAGTGTGGTTCTGGGAGGACCTGTGGACTCTTGGGACCTGGCAGAGGATGTGTTCTTGCACCTTGAAAGGAGAAGTCATTTGGATTTCATTATTTCTATGACTTTCAGGCCAAAGAAGGCAGCCACTACCCCCTGGGAAGAGAGCGGAACAGAGACATTCCCTCTATGCTCAGCAAACGCTTCTTGCTGATTTATTCACCTTATAATGTTTTAGAGAGAAAAAAATACTTATTTCTACAACTGCCTAGAAACTAGATTAGGCAGTTGTTGAGTGTGATCCAATATTTCTATTTTGCAAGTGCTGTAGATTATTCTGACGCAAGTGTTTCAAGGTTACACTAGTGAATGCTGGCCTACTAGATGCAATTCAGGTAGGCTTCCAGAATCTTTTGAATTTCTTATTAAATATTATTTTAAATTAAAAAAACCAACAGTGAAATTATCAGGAACAACCAACGTTTTGTCACAGCTAGCGAAATACCTTGGGTATGGGAACCTACATGTTGGCAAAATAGAATAGTCCTTAGGGCTCGAGGTGGGACTGGAATTTGTTGCTTATTTTTCAAAGTATCTTAATACCTGAAGGGTTTAATAAAATCTCCAAATTCTCAGATGATACTGAGCTCTACAGGGTAGTGAGTGAAACGTCAGGCTGGTAAATATGATTTGCATGGAGATATCATAAGGCTGTGTGGGTGGTATTATGAAAGTGGCAGATGGGCTTCAATATGGACAAACAGAAGGAAATGCTTTTGGAATAAAATCTAAACTGTGCTTATAATATGATAGGTTTTAGTCTTGTTTATTGTAACTAACTAGCTTTATGGGCCTAGACAAATTATTCAAATACTTGCAGACAGAGCTAGGAGTTAAGAGGGTATCTTAAGAAGACAGAATGGGAACAACAACAAAAAAAACGAAGCAGAACATTCTGGAGCAGGTTTTGAATGGAGAAAGAGGGACAGTTAGGGATGAAATCTAAAGCTCCTTTCAATGTTACTGCCACCCATCCCCTTTCTCTCTGTTAAAAATCTCAATTCTAGACAGAGGAGTTTGAATTTATACAGTAAACAGCAATGACAAAAACTACATTAAAAGCAATTAGTCTAGGAGAGTAATTCCTAACTGCAATGACCACCGGCCCAACACACAGAGTAAAATCCTGTGGGAATTGTAAAGGCACTGCGATAATAACCTTTGCCAAAGCTTGTGATGGAACAGACACTAAGCGATTTGCATACCTCGGCACATGACCTCACAATAATCCTACCAGACAAGTCCCAACGTTATCTCCGTGTTCAGATGAGTAAATTGAAGCAGAGACAGATTATGCCTCTTGTCCAAGATCAAGCAGGTAATAAATCCAAGTTTGCGGCCAATTTAATTTGAACCAAATTCGTCAAACTGGGTTCTAGTTTACATTTCTGGAATGATGTAATTCCCATGAACTTTCATCCCGTAAACTTTCTCGAGTGTTGGTAATGGAAGTGGTATCACCATTAGTTCCTTGGTGTTGTACATGTGGCCGGCCTCTCTTCTTTGTTACAGGTTAGAATAAGGCAATGCTTTTGAGAGTGTGTTTTAGACAGGGCTACTATTTGCCTGAAGTGAACTGTGGAAAAAGGAAGTTCAAAGCCACTGATTTGGGTGAGAGGTAAAAGAGGGTTGTAATTGGAAGTGAAAAGAAGGAAGTGGATGAGAATTATATTCACAGGGCTTGCAAACCTATGGCATGTGTGATCATGAGATCAGGAGAATTCTGACTGACTCAGACATGCTTATGTTGGACATCCAGCAGAAAGGTGATGTTACCAACTGAACAGATACCAGATGGAGAAGTTAGTTTTGGGGAAGATTCTAAATTGGAGGCAGAGAAATAAAAGTGCCCTCTAAGGAAAAGAACATCCAAAGCTATAGCAGGGTTCAGGAGTTGAGTCTTGAAAGAACACCAACATTTAAGAGGATTTGCCTTCTTGAAGTCTTTCTGGAACAAAAGTGAGTGTAGATAAGTCACCCTGAGTGGATAAATACACAAAAGCATAGGTAAGTGGAATGACTGATTTAGGGAGTAGATGGAGAAGAGACAGTGAAAGGTACAAATGCAACTGGGAGAATATACTGTTAGGCAAGTCAGGAAAAGAAAGGCTGGAACACGGATTGCAAAGAGATAAGAATGATGAAGACTGAGAAAATGTTGATACAACAGATGAAAAGAAACAACCAATGTTGAGAAGATACGTTGAGCGGTGTGGTGAGCTCAGTCCAGACTGGAGATTATTAAGTGGGAAGAGGAGGGGAAGCAGCAGAGACAGTGAGTGTAACATTGTAGAAAAGATACCTGCACACGCGTGTTTCTTGCAGCATTATTCACAGAACCAAAAACATGCAGCTAGCCATGCTGCCCATTGAAAGAGGACCGGGGAAAAATAATGCGGTACATATACACAATGGAATATTATGCAGCCACAAAGAAGAACAAAATTATGAGCTTCACAGCAACCTGGATGGACTTAGAGTCTATCCTACTCAGTGATCTACTGCAGAAACAGAGTACCACAGGTTCTCACTCATAAGTGAATCTTGAACAATTATCATAACACTATAAGAAAGGGATTGGCAGTAGTGGGAAACTGCCAGGGGAGGGGGGTCACACCTCATCAACAAGGGTACCTGCATAATGAGCATTTGTATACCTAACTCGGAATTGCACCCCACATCTTCAAATAAAAAATTTTAAAAAATACAAAATACAAACTTAAATAAAAAAAGAATCTGAAAAGGGTCAGATTAACATAACTGAACATACATTTGCTACTATTGAAAAGATCAACTCAAAAGTTCACATTCCTGTCTGACATTTGGAGAGGTCAATTCCCTTTCCTTGTATTAAGAAACATGCATTCGTGGTTACAATGCCACTTATCAAAAGCTTATGTCCTTTAGGAATTTAGTTGTGAATTATGATTATAGACTTTCATGTGGGAAATCAGGAAAAAAGACCACATTAGATGTATATTTAGCAAGTCTATCTTATGATTTGTTAGCATATATTAAGTAATTCTTCAAAGTTTTTGAGGCAAATTAAGAGTTAGTAAAATGATACACATTGTTTTTCTTGATAAAATTTCTTACCTCTATTTATAGAAGCTCAAGCTGTTTTTATACATCTACTTAAAAAGAAATTGAATTGTATGAAATGATTGATTGCCAGAAACAACTAAGCAAATGAAGTATTCATCTTATTCAAAAATCATCCAATGATTTTTTTGATGTTTTAATTTAATTTTTTCATATAAAGACTGTAAGCTTTCCAGAAAGACACATAGCAAAATAAATAAAAGATTAATAAAAGCCAACATTTCTCTATTTCTGCAAGTTTGACATAAAGCCTTAATATTACTTAGCTTCCTCAGCATAGATAAATGTACACGAATAAAAGTGTTCTTGTCACAAGTTTTCCAAGGCCCCTTGGAATTACCCATAAATTGAAAATTCTGAGCAAAGATTAGAAGAAATCTTCTGGGTTTAGGGTAGAACATTTGACATCCAAGGAGCAGCATTAGAAGGGAACATTTTTGAAAATTGAGAATACCCAAGTTCATTCCAAACGCTATATTCCTTTGTGACAAACAGACTAGGCAGGACATGGAAGTGACTTCGTTGCCTCTCATTGTTGAGCACCAAACTAAATCTCAGGGATCAGAGAGGGCAACATGAGATCCAGGCTCTCTGTGCTTTGACTGCCCAAAGCAAACAGAACGGATCCACTGACCTTGTTAGGGTGGCCACCATGGAGGGCAGGGCCACCTCCCCTCCGGAAGCTCCAGATGGAACTCTGTTTCCTTGCCTGCTCTAGCTTCTAAAGCTCCATCCTTTGACTTTTCTGCTCATGGCCCCTTTCTCCACTTTTTAAAAAAAAATTTTAAAAGTGTGGCTTACAATTCAGGATTAGGTACATATATGGTCATCGTACAGGTAAAGTGTGGGTGTCCTTATTGATGTTATGTGCCCCACCACCAGCAGTGTCCCACTACTGCCAATCCCCTTCTTATAATATTATGATAAATGTTCAAGGTCCACTTATGAGTGAGTACATGTGGTACTCAGATCTTTGTTTCTGTGATAAATTATTGAGTATGATAGACTCTAATTCCATCCAGGTTGCTGCAATAAACACGCATGTGCAGGTATCTTTTTCATAGAGTAGTTTGGGTTCTTCCGAGTATAGTCCCAGAAGGGGGATTTCTGGGTCATAGGGGAGGTTGATTTTCAGATCTTTTAGAAATTGCCACACTGTTTTCCACAGAGGTTATACTAGCTTACATTCCCACCAACAGTGTAGAAGTGTTCCCTTTTCCCAACATCCTCTCCAGCATCTGTTGTTTTTTGAGTTATTGGCGACGGTCATCCTAACTGGAGTTATGTGGTATCTTGATGTGGTTTTAATTTGCATCCCTTTGATGATTAGTGAGGCTAATCATTTTTCATGTATCTGTTGGCTGCTTGTATGTCTTCTGAGAAGTGTCTATTCATATCTTTTACCCATTTTTTAATAGGGCTGTTTGTTTGTTTGTTTTCTTTCAGCATATTTGAGTTCCTAGTAGATCCTGTATGTTAGACCTTTGTCACATTTAAAGTTAGCAAATATTTTTTTTTTCCCCACTCCATGGGCTGTCTCCCCGCTCTCTTGATGGTTTCTTTTGCTTTGCAGAAGCTTTTCAGTTCAACGAGGTCCCGCTTACCTTTTATCTTATCTTTTACGGCATGTGCTTTTGTAGAGTTGATCAGGAATTGGTTGCCTATTCCCATTTTTGTAAGGGTGTTTCCTACATTTTCTTCTAGAATTCTTACAGTTTGAAGTTTTACATTTAGGTCTTTGACCCATTTAGAATTGATTTTTCTGTATAGTGATAGGTAGGGATCCTGTTTCCGTCTTCAGCATGTAGTCAGTCAGTTTTCTCAGCACCATTTACTGAACAGGTTCTCCTCTCCCTATTGTTTATTGGTGGAGGCTTTGTCAAAGATGAGCTGGTTGAGAAATTGAGGTTTTGCTTCCAGAGTCTCTATCTTGTTCCCTTGATCTGTATGCCTGTTTTTGTACCAATACCAGGCTGCTTTGATTATTGTAGCTTTATAGCAGAGTTTGAAGTCTGGAAGTGTGATATCTTCCGCTTTGTTTCTTTTTGCTAAGGACTGTTTTGGCTTTCAACTGTCTTTTATGTTTCCATATGAATTTCTGTATTGCCATTTCCATGTCTGAGAAAAATGATGTTGGTAATTTAATGGATATTGCACTGAATCTGTAGATTGCCTTTGGTAGGATGGACACCTTAACAATGTTAATTCTTTCAATCCATGAGCATGGGATATTTTCCCATTTGTTTGTGTCTTCTTGGATTTCTTTGAGGAGTGTTTTGTAGCTTTCATTGAAATGGTCTTTCACTTCTTTGGTTAGGAAGATGCCAAGGTATTTCATTTTGTGTGTGTGTGGCTAAGGTGAATGGGATTGTGCTTTTTATTTGGGTTTCTGTCTGTTTATTGTTGGTGTATAGGAATTCAATTGGCTGTTGCACATTTATTTTATACCCTGAGACTTTGCCAAAATCCTTTATCAGTGCAAGGAGGTTTTGGACAGATTTTCATGGTATAGGATCATGTCATCCGCAAAGAGGGATAGCTTCACTTCCTCTTTTGCTATTTGGATGTCCCTGATTTCTTTCTCAGGTCTAACTTTTCTAGTTAGGAGTTCCAACACTATGTCGAGTAAGGGGGGTGAGAGTGGGCAATCTTGTCTTGTTCCTGCTTTCAGATGAAATGCTTTCAATTTCTGTCTGTTTAACAGTATGCTGACTGTGAGTTTAACATAGATGACTCTTACTATTTTGAGGTATGTTTCATCTATGTCTAGGTGTTTAAGGGGTTTTATCAAGAAGGGATGCTAGATTTTATTGAAAGCTTTTCCTGTGTCCAGTGACATAAACATATAATTCTTATGTTTACATCTGTTGACATATTTAATTACATTTATGGTCTTGTGGATGTTGAACCAGCCCTGCATCCTGGGAATGAAACCTACTTGGTCATGGTGGATGATTTTTGAAATGCGTTGTTGGATCCAGTTTGCTAGAATCTTGTTGAGAATTTTTGCATCTGTGCTCATTAACGATATTGACCTGTAGTTTTTTCTTTCTTTGTTGGATCTTTACCTGGTTTGGGTATCAATGTGATACTAGCTTCATAAAATGATTTGGGGAGCATTCCATTTTCCTCGATTGCTTGGAACACTTTCAGTAGGATTGGTATCAGATCCCCCTTGTATGTTTTGTAGAATTCAGCTGGAAAGTCATCTGATCTAGGACTTTTTTTGTGGGTAGTTTTTTTCAATCTCTTGCTTCCGTCATCAGTCATCACATTGCTTTCTTCTCATCCATGGTCAAGAATCCCTCTACCTCTCACTTAAGAACCCTTGTGACTACTTTTAGGGATCACTCACACAGTCTGGGGTAATGTCTCCACTTGAAGATTTTTAGCTTAATCACATCTGCAAAGGCCCTGAACTGTGTAAACAAATATTCATTTTCCAGAAATTGGGATCTGGACATTTCGAGGGCTGTTATTCAACCTACCACAGTCTCCATGGACATGCTATTTTTATATTTGTCCATTGCTCATAGAACTTGCATTATTCAATAGTAAATTAATTGGGTTGACTTACAGATTATGTAATTAGGTAATTCTGTGTGTAACTTCCTTGTTGACACAATTCTTGCCTTAAAAGTAACATATTATCTGCACATATATTCTTAGCTGATTACTTTTCTTGAATCCATTAATTAAAAATAAGAACCATTGGTCAGACATGGTGGCCCAAGTCTGTAATCCCAACACTTTGGGAGGTCGAGGTGGGAGGATTGCCTGAGCCCATGGGTTCGAGATCAGCCTGGGCAACATGGTGAGATCTCGTATCTACAATAAATACAAAAAATTAACTAGGTGTGGCAGTGCCTGTAGTTACAGCTACTTGGAAGGCTGAGACAGAAGAGTCACTGGAGCCCAGCAGGTCAATGCTGGGGTGGCCCTGAGTGTGCCACTGCACTCCAGCCTGGGTGAAAGAGTGAGACTCTAACTCAAAAACAACAACAACAGAGAACCATAGCCTCCCCATCACCAAATAGTAGATTACCTGCATCTGATCTGTAACCTTTCTACTTTTTTCCCCACTGTGACAACCGATGAATTCTCTAACAAAGGCTAATCCTTCTACATTCTCCATCGATTCCCATTCACTTTCTCAAGTTACTCATTGAATTTTCTCTATTGAACTAACTACAGAAGTGAAAAAGTATCCAGGGACTTTTTTTTCTTTCTTTCATAATTCAGTTTTTCTGCACCACTGTGTAGTTAGCCTTATGGCAGGGGTTTGGAAAATGCTGTCTTAGGAAGCAGGAGGCTCTTGTTGGGGAAAATCCCTTCTGGACTGGAAGAGAAGTGAGAGCCTGTATGCAGATTTGGGGAAGATGCGAACAACTTTTCTATGTATTTCAGGGAACTGAACCTATCATCAGACTCCAGTGATCTTTATCCCTGGAAATATATTTAATATTTTGTATCACTTTAATAAAACAACCTCAACTTCTTTTTAGTTACTATTTGCTCGCATATATTTTTCATCCTTTCACTTGAATTGTTGTACCATTTTTAAAACTGTGGCGTCGCATGCAGTAAGCATAAGTTTTGGTTGACTAAAAAGTTAAAAAAACGTTTTTAGAACTGGTCTGGGAACTCAAATGAGAGGAGAAATGAAACTACAGAATGACGACATAAGACAGAGACAGCGAGACCCTGAGAGGGTCTGGGGGCAACAGCGAGGGGGAGGGGAAGAGGTATGTGAGGGGGAGACGGCAGCTTCTGTAGCAATGACATCTCAACAAAAGGGAGATGTGGTTAAGGGAGGTGTTGAGCAGATTCTGCCGTGTCATGCGGTAGGCAAGCACCTCATTCACTACCATCCAAATCATTAGTAAAAACCTGTCTTCCTTATAAATGTTTTGGAGTTGTGAATTGGGCTCATCAGGACACCACGTGACGGTAGGCGGATCATGCAGTGACAGTGACAGACAGAATCTGTGTCAGTCTTTAGGGAATGTCCTGCCTGGTGTTCAACTGGAAACTACACAAGGAGAGTTATGTTTGCCTTGCCCTCCATATCCCTAGTACATAACAAAATATCTGACACAGGAGGTGTGCAGTATGCATTTATGAACGTATGAGAATGATTTTCTACAGTGTCAGCAGAGGAGAATTTAATCATGTTGCTCATACACTTTAAAATCTTCCAAAACTTACGATGGCATAGTTGGTAAGGCATTTTACGGTATGACCCATAGCTTCTTTTTATGGCCTCTTTATATTTTAGTTATACTGAACAAAAGTACAATTACGACATGGTCTTTCTACTCTATACCTATGTATGATGGATACTCAAGTGCTCTCTCTTTACTTATTCACCTATTGCCAAATTACCTTCAAAACTCAACTCAGATGTCACCTTCTCCAGGAGGTATTCCTTGATGTGTCATCTGGGTTAGATGTTCCTATTACAGGTTACCACAGCAGTACATACCTACATATCTATCACAGCACTGCACTGTCATAATCTGTCTTTCTCAATAATCCATGGGCACCTCAAAATCTATCTATCATCTATCTATCTGTCTGTATATCTATCTATCTATCTATCTATCTATCTATCTATCTATCTAACATCTATCTTTATCTATCTGGTAGGTGGTGTTTTGTAAACTCCTGCTGTACAAAAACAATTAGTAGTTTGAATAACAGAGTTCAGATATAAACATGAGTCATCACAGTTAGATGATAATGAAACTCTTGGTGCAGCTAAGAAAGCACATGAAAGAGTATGAATTGAGAAGAGAAGTGAGCTTGTGATCAAACCTTGAATAATCCAAACTACATTGGTAGGGTGAGTCATGAAAACTCTGCAAAACATAACAAGGAGAAGGCAGAGAGGTTATAGGAAAAAACAGTTGAATGTAGTGAGGTTATATATGAACTTTTGAGGATATATATATATACATGTATATAAGGTTATATCTGAACACTGTTATTCAACCAATTGTTTTTGTATAGCAGGATTTTAAGGATATATGTATCCTCATCCATATATATGTTACAGAAACTAATGCACAATGGAAGTAACATATTTACTGAATAAATAGATAAATAACAGAAGGTCTTAACTTATTTTTAATGTCCCCAACATTAACGTATTTGAAGTTTTGTAAGTATTCGATGGATTTCCTTTCTGTAAGCAAATGTACTAGGGCTGTGAAAATTATCTGCACTGACTATCATCTATGTTCCAGTTCAAATTATCTTAACCAGACATTTTACTCCCAAAACTACTACTGCAACCAGGTCCACAAGGTGCAACCAGTTGCACAAAGTTGCAACCCGAGGGCAACCAGGGAGAACATGGTAGTTAACTGCCAGGGAACGCCCTCCAAGAATGGGAGATAGAAGCCTGTGGCTACATCCTTCCAGGTGGCCAATCCGAGTGCATTTCGGAAGGCGGGGTCCCCGAGCTCAAACTCCAGCTGCCTGTAGAAGTGGTCCTTTCTAGAAAGCAACTTCCTTTCACTGCTTCGCCCTTCAATCCTACCCCATTTCTTACTCTTGCTCTCTAGGGATAAATTTCAAATAAACCTGCAAGCAAATTCTGTTTCTAGCTTTGCTTTAGGGCCCGAGCTAAGACAATATACTCTACAGGAGAGAATATTTAAGTTCAATGTTACTTGTACTTGAAAGAAAAAATGTAACCTATGCATATATCCTTTATTATTTTTAGAAAAGTCTACTTTTTTTTTTCAGAGAAGTGTAGAAACAAAGTTCTTGAGATGATTTTTATAATTAACTCTATGGTCACAGCAGATTAAATGTAATTTTTATATTCAAACCCCCGCAGAGGTTTGTCAAGTTTGCAGAAACATTCATTATGACACCCATCTCTACACTGAGAGGTTTGTGAAAATCAGCAGGAATTTCGGCTGACCGTGGTGCAATACATATAGTATTTTTATTTTCAGAACAAGTGTTTAATACGTGCCACCTATTTGGAAAAACATTCAGGAATATGTTCTTCTCAATAACATCAGTTTCAATTTTACTTTTTGAAGTGCGATCCAATAGCGATATGAAAGTTTCTGACTAAAAATTGATTCCAGTCTAATTTATGCCTTTCTTGGAATCATTTTAAGTTTCTGGTTTTTGTTTTTTGTTTTTGCTCATTATCTTGGTATGAATTCTGCAACGACTCGTTAAGCTCAGTAATTTTTAACAATAACTGTTAACTTAGAATTGCATATACGTATTAAGTCTGAGAAATGTGCAAGTTGGCGTGGGTTCCCATGATGGCGTGTCTTACGAACTGGTTCCCTTCTAATGCGAGCATGGTTGAGGGGGTGAGTGGATGACCAGAATCTGCTCTGACGTGAGGGCAAGGAATTGCCTTCAGGCTGCTGGCACCTGAATGCCTGAATAAGGAGGTTTTCTGCTAGGGTGCCACTATTCACACTTGAAACGTTGGCTTTCCATGGAATGTTCATTCCTCTTAAGAGATGAGCCCTTTGGTCTGTTTGCATGTAGAGGTCAGGAAGGCAAGGGAGTCCAACATTTTACTGAAACAATTATTAAGTGTCTACATCTTGACTTCCCCTGTGTTCAGTCCCATTTCTCATTATACAACTGTCTTTAGTGCTCATTTTGATTTCAGAGATTCTTCATGCTTCTATTGGGCACGTGGTCTCCCAGCCCTTCTTGAGACCCTTTCAACTCCATCTAGGTTTCCCTTGTGGCTACCTCCTTAATCCTGTTACTCACATCTTTCCTTATCCTTTCAGAAATATATCAAAATGTCTTGCTTGCTGGTAATGTCCCTCCTCCCCTTCAGCATTCGTGTTGATAATGTAGATTTCTTTTGGTAGGGTCTGAGAAGAGGGCCAAGTACATACATACATCCAAGCTACCGCTTCGAGCAGCATGCCCACTGCTTGTTGAGACACTCCTCTTCTTTGGCTTTCCTGACAATGCACTCACCTGTTTTTTTCCTGATAATCTCTCTGCCTTCTCCTTGTTATCTTTTGTAGGGCTTTCATGACTCACCCTACCAGT